>JAODAG010349356.1:0-14924 GCA_027574785.1 Orphnurgus asper
CTATGTCCTTCCCTCCCTATGTCCTTCCCTCCCTATGTCCTTCCCTCCCTATGTCCTTCCCTCCCTATGTCCTTCCCCTTCTCTTGTAGGCTTAGTCCTTGAGTGCCACTGAAATGTCTAGAGAGCATTAGTCTTGTATTATACCCGGTTATGATTTATTAACTTTATTAAATCCTATTTCCAGAAAGTTTGGTACTTTTCTTAGATGTAATCAGAATTTTAACTTAAATAGGGATTACTGAAAAGTCCAGAAATATGGAAAGATATTCAACCATTCTCTATTATAGCTTCCTTTATGAATAGTATAATCCATAACTTTTATACCTGAGGTAGTTTGCAACTGACATCAGCCAGTCAACAAATTGAATTTGCTGTGCAAACTGGCAGAACATTTGTGAAAGGAGAAAAAAACATGGATGGAATTTTTTATATTAATTCTTCTCTTTTCAGCTGACTTGTAAATAACTTAGTATAGATAGTATAGATTAGTGAGATATTCTACTTGGTGTGAATAGAGATTGATTGCCTAGGCCTATACAGTATATCGGCTGTTATACATGTAGGCCTACATGTAAATTCCAGTCATTGAAGTCATTGATGAAAGTATGACTATGCCATCGATAAACATAGTTAAAGTTGGGTAAGTATGTAACCTCATAAAAAACCCAAAGCAGTATTAGTTTTCGGGAAACTATACCATCATGTTTATGCCACAGATGACTACAGTTACCATACTATTCATGCTCCATATACCACCATAGCTGTTATATTACTGATGACTTATTCATTACAGACAGATGAGGGCCAAACTCAGTCTAATAATATACCAGCAGGCCCAGCTGTCAACAGCTGTTATTTGAGTAGGAAGATAAACAAATTATCTGCTGTTGTGGGCATTGATCCTTGAAAACCACTGTAGCCTGCCTGATGGTGCAGATTTATTCGTTGTACGCTTGATTGCTCTGGAAGAATGCCAGTATTGTTGTATGCAGATGGTGATGATTAAATGATGGCAACATGAATGTAACCTCTTTATCAATCTGACACACTATTGCCTTGTATTCAAATTATGTTTGAAGTATATGGTTGCTCTTTCCCATGGCATTCAGATGGATTTTTATCTCTCAGGATAATTGCTCTGGTTTAGTGTATACAGGGTAGTAATGTTGTACCCTGCCGGTAGGCCAGTCCTTTTGTGACTGGTACCTGACCTATGTCCAGCACGATATCATGATCTAGGTGCACACCACATGTGTGTGTGCACATTGTGATGGTTCTTACACCTCCCCGTCCCACTCCATCACCTTACATTGTCCCAATTCGAGACTAATACAAGATACTATGAAAAGAATATCTAGCAACCCCCTAATAGGTTTTGGGCTATGGAAAAGCTAGGTAAATAATTTTCTTTTAAGGGAAAGTCAAGATATGGTCACAAGTCTTTCTGTAGCAATGCCACAGCTGGCCTATCTGCTGCATGGACCAATCTGAATGTACACTATGATTGCTTCTGCAGATAGCAGTACAGCTACTACAAAGTCAACTAGAGGTTCAAGTTCAACAATAGTATATGCGACAGAATTAAAAATATGACCCTCATTAATGCTGCTATTTTCATATCTTGTTCTGTAGTTCGGTTTATATTAAATAAAATGTTGATTTTTTTTTTCCTTTTTTATTAAAAACCAGATTGCACTATATCGCGTAAAATCTTTATGATTGAGTATTATAGTTGATAATGAAATCTATGTCTGGAACATGAGGTAACCATTTATGTGAAAGTGTAGTTTGAGCATCTTCCATGGTGTTTTGTGCTTCGGTCAGATTTTTGTTGGGTTGCATCCGGTTTCATTTGGTGTCACCATAGCTTCGCTCAGAATAGCTGCAGTGCAGTGGTGATAAACATGTTGCTCTCACTTCCCTCGGTCTTTGAGAAAGTGGTCATAGATCGAGGTACACTCACGTACGTTGGATGGGGACATTAAACAGCGGTCCCGGGAGCAGGATGGGATGGATGGGTACATGCCTGCCTCATAACTTCTGGACATTGGTCGAAAAGAGAAGACTTGTTGAAGCCGGTGGTCATCCACGATCATAACAGGGGTTTCTTTATGAGGCTTCCTAACCCTTAATATACAAAACTAAACTATGACTGTACCCTTCCTCTTGATTTCTTACAGTGTCTGGCCTGCAATCCATCGTGGAGGGGCCCTCAGATAATTCTGTGAACATGCATGCATCCATGGTCACTTTGAACTGCATCGTGGAGGACCTGGCTGGAGACCTCTTCTGGATATTCGGACGTAGCATCATCCCGGGGTCGTCCTCCGACAGGTCTCTACCGGCGTACCCCCGATATAGCATTGTAGGTGACCCATCTCTGGGGCAGCACAACCTTCAAATTAGCGATGTGATCTTAGAGGATGATGGTGTTTACGAGTGTCAAGTAACACCTGCCTCGTTCAGTGAGCAGCCGTTAAGGTCCACGCCGGCTCGCCTGACTGTCAGACGTAAGCACTTCTTCTTAGTAGTTTATATCTGGATGATAATCCAATCCTTCCACTATAGCTGTATGGGCTTCTAGAAGTTAGATGTTGTTCTTATCATCATGTAGAGGAACCAGGAGCATAACCACATATACTGGGGGTGGTGGGGCTCCTGACCAAATACAGTTACAGTTACAGTTACAAATTAACAGACCCATTATATGGTAACTGCTCATTATCTTCTCAAGGCTGTTTGCAGTTAAATCTCTTTATGCGACATCCTATGAGGGCATGGACGGAACCATTGCTGGGCCAATGATTGTGTCATGTCGGGAGTTTATGTAAAATAGCCCGAAGATGTTTCGTTATTAATTCCACCCGTTGTGCATTAAGGCTGCATCGCTAAACTAGTAGCACTGTGGGTAGTGGTTGGTTATATTGATATACGTACACAAATAACTGTTAACTAACTTAACTGTCTGTAAATTGCACGAGTTTGGTTTACCAGAAGCAACTGCGGTCGTAATACTGGCCGTCTGTGTAACGATGACAGGTAAATGACCCAAACATAGCGTTTATGAAGAAAACCCTCAGCAGGGATATATATTCTTGTGACAAGGAGACAAACATTGGAATTGGTGATGAAGACGGTAGCAGAGATATTATAGACTTAATGATGCAGATGAGAGCTGCACTCATAGTTTAGAAAGCACTAGATTTTTTTCTCAAATATGAGTATGGGTGTTGGAAAGATCTAGACAAGATGAAGAAGAAAAACCCTGTATTGAATATACATTATAAAATAAGTTGTAGATAAGGGCATCCTTCCTTGTTTATATCTCACTAAAAACATCTCTTGTTTGTTACTCTAGGACCCCCCGTGTCTGTTACCATTGGTGAAGGAGAAGCTATGAAGACTGTAACTGTGACAGACGCGGCTGACATCTCCTGTACTGCCGTTGGTGCTAATCCACCTGCGTCCATCAAGTGGCTGAAGGACGGAGCTCCAGTAGAGGGCGATAAGACCACAACCTCACCGTCGTCAGATCCATCTAGGAAATTATGGGATACTAGCAGTGTCCTCACGGTGACGCCAGCCCTGGAGGATAGGGGGGCTCTATATGAATGTCAGGCCATTAATGCTGCTATCAGTGAACCCATGGTGCAGTCACTGAATCTAGATGTCCAGCGTAAGTTTTTAACACTGAACTAAAAGTATTTCTCCCAGTTCCATGTCTCCAACCCACCCCCACAAGCTTTCTGTTCATGTTTGTTCCAAATGCTTCTTCTGGAACGAGCTTTTGATGATGGATTTGGACGATACTTGGACGATATAATGATCCTTGGAAAATATATATGGAACTTTAGGTCAAAGTTCATTTAGGGGTCAACTGTGGTCATTATCTCAAAATGTTGTATAGTGACAAATTTAGGTATAGATAATGTTGGGCCGATATTGCCAATATCGGTTGTGGCCGATATCCGATATTTCCAATCACAGTATCGACCGATCCGATACCGATATTGTACACCATGTTTGTAAACGGTCATAAATTATCAGATCACCATAATACATAGTTACACTCGACGTAATGATGAATAATGCGAGGGGGGGGACATGAACCCCAAACACGACAGCCGCAGCTTTAACTTTTTGCCACGTATCGAATGTCTTTCATTCTTTGAGTAAACTATAGTAGCCTATAAGTAACTATTAGTCATATTACTTCCTATAGTGTTCACGGTCTGTACAATTATTTCTAGGTAATCCAATCTTACTATTCCTGATTGAATAAACTAAAATCTTTCCTAACCTATTAAGAAAGATTTCAAGCATAATTTGTGCGGCAAGTATTTTTTCATTATTACGTAAAAAATCGTTTCACCTAATTAGCAGAATAATGTTAAAGTCCCGCCTACTTGGAATGCACTCTTCGATTTGTACAACAAGGTTTTTTATTTCTGGGTTTTGTCTTAATTCAGAATAGGCGCAGTCACACGGAGTAGGCTTAAATCCAGTAGGCCTATTTACTTTTGCCCCGAGCATGAAGTAGGGTCGAAGTAGGATTCCTAAATAATCTTGCAATTAGTAGCGAAAGTTATGGTAATAAGGTCATTATTTCGCACGATAAAAATGCTGTATTGTTTTGGCGCGTAGGCTGGACCTGCCAGTAACATGTGTACAGACATACATTATGCAGCCACATTGTTTGTTGTCCATAGGTGCTCTTCAAATGCTAGGGTCGGTCAGAATTTTGTATCTTATTTTATGATCGACCGAGAGTTGAGTTTATCGGCAAAATACGGATCGGCAAAATGTTGCTAATATTGCTTTTACCAACTATGACACTGTAATGTTAGCCTGTTACGTTACACAGCAGCTTATATAACTAGTCTACTTCGTTCATTGCAATGTTCTGATAAACATACAGCACATGATCGCTAAGCAAGACCGTGATTGCAGGTTATTGTTATTCTCTTTTACGTCTGAAATAATATCATTTTATTTTTTATTCAGTGCCATATGTGATGAGAACATGCAATGGAATGTCTGTTTTCTCCTGCTAGAATGCCACCTGTATGCAATACATTCAAATTGGGAATTCTGGTTTGCTAAGCTTGATACAGATCACATAACAATGCGAACTTTCGTAAAAACATTGATTGTAAAGGAAATCTTTCATCCTAATTATGAACCTTTATGTATCTATCGTTGTACTTCAGTTATGGTTAGGGTTATAGTTAGCTAGAATTGGAAAGTCATGACAATCCCAGGAAGCTTCTCCTGCAGCCCAGATTGCAGAGCTATGCTTACCAGCCAGCCTGGTGAGAGATGATGAAAGCTAATAAACCTGCATCGTCATCCTCCTCTTTTCACTTAGATCCTCCGGTGATTCTTGTTGAGTCTCTGCCTGCAGATCTGAGAGAGGGTCTTACTGTCATTGTACAGTGTGTGGTAGATGCTAATCCCAGAGGTGTGTTCTTCCAGTGGAGCAAGAATGGAAAGCCGGTAGCAGGTTAATGCTTCAATACTCATCTTGTATTTATTTGTTGTTTGGTACAGTGAGTACCTTTCAAACATTGCTTTGACTCCATTTCCCAAATACATGTGGAACTAACTTAAAGGTAAAAGTTTTCTCTATATCTGGTGTGACAACATCAATTCTCCTCGCAGTGTCTCCTAACCTCTGACCTCATGAAGCTAGATACAGACAACCTCAGGGTGCCTTCAATTGGACATGTAAATTATGATTGCATACCTAAACCACAAAATAAGGTTTGAACCTTTAATTAAGCTACAGTCAGAGCAGGTAGGGTAGGTATTGTTGGCCGGTCTTTCTGATATTATAATCCCACTATCGGTCCGGTGCCTATCCGCTACCAATGTCAAAAACAAGATAAATACAACATGAATGGGCCATTGATCAAAGTACTGTACAATTGCATTGATGTACGTATGTAACACATGGCAATGTAATCATACTTCCAGTTTCTTTATTATCAGCTTCACAAATTATGCAAAATTGAATACTTGATAAGTAAGTTGCTCTCCATTTGTTACTTGCGAATTGAGCAATTTGATAGGTAGGTTGCTCTTTCTATTTACCTGTCGGTGTGTTTGTTACTTTACAAATCAAATCTCTATGTTGCTCTGCTGGCATGTTACTTTACAAATCAAAGATTCTATGTTGCTCTATTGGTTTTTTACTTGGCAATTCAAAGATTATATGTTGCTATGTCGGTATGTTACTTGGTAGTTCAAAGTTTCTATGTTACTCTGTTGGTATGTTACTTGGCAAATCAAAGATTCTATGTTGCTGTGTCAGTATGTTACTTGGTGAATCTCTATGTTGCTCTGATGGCATGTTACTTGGAAAATCAAAGATTACATGTTGCTGTCAGTATGTTACTTGACAAATTAAAAATTCTGAGTTGTTCTGTTGGTATGTTACTTGGTGAATGAAAGATTTTATGTTGCTGTGTTTGTATGTTATTTGGTGAATCAAATTTCTATATGTTGCTCTGTCGGTATGTTACTTGGTACATGAACAAAGATTCTATGTTGCTCCGTTCATGTTACTGGCGAATCAAAATTTTATGTTGCTCCGTTCATGTTACTTAACGAATCAAGATTCTATGTTGCTCTGTCGGTTTGACACTCGGTGAATCAAAGATTTCTAGAAGTGCTGTTGGGCCGGTATTGCCAATGTCAATCAGTTCTGGCCGATATCCGATATTTTAATCACAATATTTTTAATGTGCTGTGGCACATGTCACACCATTGAATGTCATGTTTTCTCCCGCTAGTATGCCGGCTGTAAAAGAGCGCAGGTATTCCGGCCCGCTCAGTGTGATACAGATCACGTAACAAATGCAGAACTGTTTTGTAAATTTAATGTTTGTAAGGGATCATTTCTCGAATTATCCTGTCTTCGAATATCGTTTTAAACTATCAACTGTTAGGATTGCATTAATTGCTTCTTTTCACTGATGCCATGACAAATTTATATTAGCACCACTGTATATGGCAGCTTGCTCCCTGCTTGTACTATATACTAGTACTATCACGTCTGCATGAACGAGGCTATAATACTAGGCGTGTGGCATCATACTGTTGAAAGAATTTGTAACTTATAATTATTTAATATGATTGAGGTTTGAATTTGACTCTCTCACAAAGGAAAGGGTGTTTATATTGACTAAGGCCTAAAAAGTTTAGTACAAGCTGATTTTCAAATGGAAAGTTCAATATCGGTTGGAGACTAATGGCAATTAGACAGGCAATTAACAAATTTGCCGATACCGATATTGAAAACCGATAATTGGCCCAATACTATCTAGATATGCAAGTTGCTCTGTCAGTTTATCTATCTGTCTGTTTGTCTTGTTCATCCTTTGTTTGCACTCTGGAGCCATCAAATATATATATAATTAGGGCCACACACATTGTTCAGAAAGTGATCGAATCATAAAAACTTCCTCCAATACCGGCAGTCAAAGTTGGTCAGATCATGGTCCAAAATTCATTCATGAGGTCAAGGGTCACAAAAAATAGTCAAATCGTGAAAACATCTTACATTGTAATCAAAGTTGGTCAGAATAATCAGCCTGTACAAAAGATATTCCTGATTTTTAGGTCAAAGGTCATCAGAGGTTAAATGTTCTTGAGACGGGTCACAATATTGGACATTTAAAATGCAGATAAACAAAGTTGATGACAGTCATCAGGTATAACAGTTACATGTGATGTTAAGGTCACAGAAGGACATTTGCTGCATATTGTGTGTTATAGGATCGACATCATCTGTTTGTATCCCGCTGACGATCAATTCTTTGATTTCTTTCAGGTGCGACCAGTCAAATTGAAATGAGCCTTGAAAAAAGTGACAACCAAGCCGAAGTAACCTGCACAGCTACCAATGCCATCGGTACCAATCAGAACAGTCTCACACTATATGTGAAATGTAAGTATCACAACAAATTTGAAGGTAACACTGTTTGATATTATCAATCACATGCAAACTGCATATCCAGATACACATTGAGTGATCCTATCCTTTAAAGAGCGTCTATGCAGAAAAAAACAATGGGGATGCATAAGATATGTCTGTACACATGTTTCTGGCAGGTCCGGCCTACGTCGGTCCCTGACATACACACTCGCCATTGGCGACTAACATTTGACTAATGGCGACCAATAAATGCACTATGGTCACCATATTGGCGAGTGGCTTAATTCATGACTCGTAGTATCATTTTAATCAACAATCGCTACTTACGCAACTGAACACACACTGACAAAATAGTACTGTAGCACTACTGTATTCTACACTGTAGGCATGCAGTGCAATATTACTGTAGGATATACTGTATGTACTGTTTTCTTCGAACTATGTTATTAGCTTTGGCTGTATCCTGTACATAAACACTATTTTAATATGTATCAAGCTTAGCAGGCTGGAATTCCCCACTTCAATGTGGCATTTCTAGTGGGAAAAAACACAGACATGCAACATTGATTTCGTCCGACACGTGGCGGTGTAATACTATTTTGGACGTAAGAGAGAATAACAATATACCAATCATGGTTTTGCTTAGCGATCGATCATGTGCTGCTTGCTTATCAGAACATTGCAATGTACAAAGTAGTTATATAGGCTACTGTATAATGTAACAGGCTAAGAGTGTCATAGTTGACCACAATGGGTGGATACGGTATGTCTGTACACATGTTACTGGCAGGTCTGGCATACGCACCAAAATGATACAACAGTTTTATCGCACGAATTGTCCTTATTTACCATAACTTCCGCTCATAATTGCAAGATTATTTTGGACCCTACTTTGATCCTACTCTTCTTCGATCACGCTCGGGGCAAAAGTGAATACGGGATATAAGCCTACTCCATGGTACCATGCCTATATGGAATAAATACAAACCCCAAATAAAAGACCCCGTTGTACAAATCGAAGATTCCATTTCATGTAGGCGGGGCTTTAACATTATTCAGCTAATTCATTTAAATGATTTGTTACGTAATAATGAAGCAACACTTTATGCTTGATAACTTTCTTAAAGATTAGCACAGAGTTTAGTTTATTCAATCGGTAATAGTAAGCTTGAATGACCTATAAATAATTATAAAGTAGTATGATACTGTACGTGGTAAAAAGTTAAAGCTGCGGCTGTCTTGTTGGGATTCACGACTTGAAGACGTCCCCCCCTTAAATTACGTTGATGGTAACAATGTATAATGATGATCTGAACGCAGCCGATAATTTATGACCGTTGTATTCATGGTTTACAATATCGTTATCGGATTTCAGTCAGAACTGATATTGGCAATATCGGCCCAACACTAGTATTAAATAGGCTAATGTTATCTGAAGCCTAGCCTAACGTTATGCTGTACTGCTAGCAGTAACAGTTAGGCCTATGTGGGTACAGATACACTTGTCTGTTGTTGCCAACGCATAACGGCATACAGTACTAGGCTTACGAAATTGGCGAGTGAATTTTACAATTTGGCGAGTAGATTTTTAGTCACGCAAGTGGCGACTTGTTTTTAAAATTTATGTCAAGGCCCTGGCCTACGTGCCAAAATGATACAGCATTTATTTCGCACAAAACTATGTCCTTGTTACCATAACTTCCGCTCCTAATTGCAAGATCATTTTGTACCATAACTTCGATCCTACTCATTCTTCATGCTCAGGGCAAAAGTACAAAAACCTGATTTTAAGCCTACTCTATGTGACCGCGTCTATATGGAATAAATACAAAACCCCAAAATTCACGACTTGAAAACCCCCCCCCACAAATTTTTTTACATAATTGCAATAAATAATGATGATCTGAACGCATCCGATAATTTACGACCGTCCACAAACACGGTTTACAATATCAGTTTCGGATATCGGCCAATATAGTGATTGGAATATCGGATATCGGCCACAACCGATATTGGGAATATGGGCCCAACACTATTTAATGCTCTCTAACACACCACACTGCACATACTGTCACAGAAAGCAATAAGTTCAGTTGTTTAGAAATGTTTGTAGTGGACATATTCCCTTGATTTGATCTATATATACATTTATGCTATAATGACAGCTCAAAACTTAACAAGTAAGAATTGTGTAAGGCACCTTTTCATTTTTTTAGTATGATGTAAATAATTTGCCTTCTGCCTTAATATTCCTTACATGCCTGCCATACATTTATCTGGCAAATTCCTTACAGTTTCCATACACAATCCTTAAGTTGAATGTTGCTATGGGAGTTTAGTTTTGTTTATCTCTTTTGTTGTGGACATCTCTTGATTTGGCGAAATAAGAAGCAAAGTTGAACCCAACAATGTTATGGTTAAATTCTGCTCAGAAATGAACTTTGATAATGACAAAGGCCAATTTGTGCTGCAACTAATAAGGAATCCGTTCATAATATTCGGCAAGTTCCAAGTCTATCCAAATACACAGTTTAATACTTTCATCCACACCAAACTGCACATACACACTGTTTTAATACTTCATTAACACCATGGCAAGTTACTTCTTTATTATATTCCTCCTTATTAGATTGAATATTTGTGGTTTAATGCCTTGTTTACCTCAGATGGCCCAAGGTTTGTAGACATCCCCGGAGAGACAGCTGTAGATGAAGGGGAGTTGGCCCAGCTCCAGTGTTCTGCTGACGGTAACCCTCCTGCTACCATTAAGTGGACCAGGATTGGATCCAGGGCCACCCTGAGTACGATGCAGAGGTTGCAATTTGACAGTGTTCAAGATAGTGATGTTGGGGTCTATATGTGTGAGGCAACAGTGGAGGGCTTTGAAGCCATTAGCAGCTACGGCCGAGTAGATATTAATAGTAAGTGAATATATTCTACCTCAGATATCAGGCCATTGAATATCTAAGGCTAGCTATGTAGTCAGGTTGGCATGTGTTCGGGGCATGTGTGTGCATTATGACAGAGGACTTGAAGAAAAGGAGTAAGTATGTCCTCATAGAGCAAGCTTGTAGTCTTTTATGCTATTTACAATGGTTCTCTTCACCAGCTTTACCAATCATTCAGTACAGAGAGAAGCAACTAGCTCGCTTTGGGAGTACCGCTAGACTTGAATGTCTCACTGAAAGTAAACC
The DNA here is from genome assembly GCA_027574785.1 of Orphnurgus asper. Taxonomy (NCBI): domain Eukaryota; kingdom Metazoa; phylum Echinodermata; class Holothuroidea; order Elasipodida; family Deimatidae; genus Orphnurgus; species Orphnurgus asper. The sequence continues at coordinate 11,134 of JAODAG010349356.1, forward strand.
TGACCCCGAAGCCATCATCTGGTCATGGAATGAGATGGAACTTGATGAAGGTTAGAAACAGTTTAATTAGTTTAAACACAGTAGGTCCTAATTGCCATTATCAAAGTTATTTTCTGAGAAGAATTTAACCATTATGTTGTGGGATTCAACAGGTTCAACTTTTCACCAAAGCAAGAGGTGCCCACTAACCAATGAGATAGAAAGAAAACTAAAGTTATATGTTGCTTTCTGTGACGACAGTACATGCAGTCTGGTGTGAATGAAAGTATTAAGTTACTAACATTAATCTCATGTAATGTGAGCAGGTTTCACAGGTGTAATTACTTTTATTTAATTCCTTTGATGTGATTACTTCAGCCTTAATTGTCTCTTTTTAATAGTATCTATATAGTGTGCTATGGCTAGTAACAAGATGCTTGCTTCATTTTTTTTAAATCATCAGGTAGTTCAGGGCGCTTCACTGTCACTCACGAGGAAATACAGACCTTTCATGCCGGTGTTTTGACAATCCATAAAGTTCAACATTCAGATTACACTGAGTATAACTGTACTGTGATAAATTCCATGGGGTCAGCTGAAGCTATAATAGTATTGGAGCAGCAAGGTATTTACAAGGCATTATCTCTACCAAGTTTAAAAAGAAGGAATGCTACCAAAACATTCATAATTAAATACAAGAACACAGAATGACAATTAAATGTGTAGTTGAATAGTAGTATGATAGAAGAGTTTACAACACTGACCTCTTCAGGGAACTGTTTTTCATGAATATTGTACTCTTTCAGTGATCAGCAACCCATTACACTGTATACGGTGCATATTGTAATCCTTCAGTTATATCAGCAACCCATTACACTGTATACAGTGCATATTGTAATCCTTCAGTTATATCAGCCACTCCATTACACTGACAGTTATACAGTGCATATTGTAATCCTTCAGTTATATCAGCCACTCCATTACACTGTATACAGTGCATACAGTAGTCCTTCAGTTGTATCAGCAACTAATTATAAATGATGGTAGTAAGGGATATGATGCAGCTCATCCTAAAGGCTTATCTCGATATTACTCCTCCACATCATTGCAGCTATAAAAAATTAATTAACTTTATTTCTTAATTTTATGTTATAACCTTTTTTTTTACCTTTCCTCATCTTCTCCAGGCTTGGATTTTTTCTTCTACATTATCATGCTTGTGGTATCTGTGTCTCTCCTCATCTTCGTCCTTGCCATCGTCTTCATGGTTTACTGCAAGAGGAAGCTCCAGAGATCATCAGCTTCATGTAAGAACTACATGAAGACATCTTACTTTATAGATGTATTGATTGCTGGAGTAAGGAGGCCATTGAAGACATCTTACTTTATAGATGTATTGATTGATGTATTGATTGCTGGAGTGAGGAGACCGATGAAGACATCTTACTTTATAGATGTATTGATTGCTGGAGTAAGGAGACCATTGAAGACATCTTAGTTTATAGATGTATTGATTGCTGGAGTAAGGAGACCGATGAAGACATCTTACTTTATAGGTTATATTGATTGCTGGAGTAAGGAGACCATTGAAGACATCTTACTTTATAGATGTATTGATTGCTGGAGTAAGGAGACCATTGAAGACATCTTACTTTATAGATGTATTGATTGCTGGAGTAAGGAGATCGATGAAGACATCTTACTTTATAGGTTATATTGATTGCTGGAGTAAGGAGACCATTGAAGACATCTTACTTTATAGATGTATTGATTGCTGGAGTAAGGAGACCATTGAAGACATCTTACTTTATAGATGTATTGATTGCTGGAGTAAGGAGATCGATGAAGACATCTTACTTTTTTTAGGACTGTTTGAGTGAGGAAACTGATGAAGGTATCTTACTCTATAGTTTGTTTGTTACATGGAGTTTCATTTGTTCCTTCAGCTTCTACGACTGAGGAAGAAGAGAAACAGATTAAAGTTGAAATCATTCGCAATTTATCAGACTTGAATCGCATTGGATCCAATCACTCATCTCGAGGAACCTCATCGCCTCCCCGCTACATAGAACCTGCAAATTACATTTCAAGGAGACGAGACTCATGGGAAGATCCTACATACCGCCCTCTTTCTATTGGTTCACGTACTCCACCTCCATATAGAGATGATGATGATGATATAGATCGTCGATTGTCACATCACAGTTCACATGAGTACATGGAAGCAGGCGGTGAACCCTATAAGGTGAGTATAGACTGAGGGGTGGTATAGCTGCGTGTAGCACTAGTGGTTCCAAACCTGTGATACACGTACCACAGGTGGTACATTTGTACTTTCTTGGCGTGTTATGCAGCATGCTTCTTTAATTTACCTTCTCCCTCACAATGATTAAATTTATATCGAAAGAGACTACACTGACCGCTGTTTGTTATCAGCCATTGTGCCCTTTTTCAAAAAATTGAAATACACACTATTTTAGGTAATTGTTTTTTGATACAATGGTACCCATTGGACAAGGAAAATGTGAAATGGCACCCCAGTAAAATAAAGTTCAGATCCCCTGGTGTAGCCTCTGGCATTTATTACTTAATGTAATAGTCATATAGTTGACTAGGTGTCTGCTCTTGCAAGATGGAGTTTCTAAGCAGTCACTGTCTCATGCCATAGATGTTCCTCTGAGGAGGTTTAATTTGTGAGATATATCAACCAGTGAAATTGTATATACCCTCCTGAGTAATGTATTTGGTCTGTTTTGAAATCCTCTGATTTGTATTGTTCTATGTCTCCCTGCTTTTACAAGAGTGATCAGCTTTAATAACTTTTTCCGTAATTTATTTTCAGGCAAGGAAGACGTCTGGCATCTCTAACGCTGCTCGCTATGAGAGTAGTCTTGTGAACCACAGGCCTCCTGCTGATGCATACTCTAATCACTCACCTTACGGTGAAAATCGAGGATACGGATACTTTGAAGAGCCAGGCAGGACCACTATCAGCCAAAACAAAAATGGTCCTCGGGCCGAGGAAAACCAAAAACTGGTTCAGCGTGACGACGTCTCCAGGAGGTCAAACCTTTCCATGAACTCGAGGAACAAACTAACTACAAATGTGTGACCTAATTATACTGTTCTGGAGATGATAGATCAATACAACTGAGGAATTATACTATTCTGGAGATGATAAATAACATAAAATAAGGAATTATACTGTTCTGGAGATGATAGATCAACAACTGAGGAATTACACTGTTCTAGAGATGTAGATAAAACAATTGAGGAATTGTACTGTACTGAAGATGATAGATCAGAACAACTGAGGAATTATACTGTTCTGGAGATGATAGAAAAAATACAGAGGAATTAAACTGTTCTGGAGATGATAGATTAAACCAACTGAGGAATTATACTGTTCTAGAGATGTAGATAAAAAAATTGAGGAATTGTACTGTTCTGGAGATGATAGATAAAACAACTGAGGAATTATACTGTACTGGAGATGATAGATAAAAACAACTGAGGAATTATACTGTTCTAGAGATGTAGATAAAACAATTGAGGAATTGTACTGTTCTGGAGATGATAGATAAAACAACTGAGGAATTATACTGTTCTGGGGATGATAAATAACATAAACTAAGGAATTATACTGTTCTGGAGATGATAGATCAAAACAACTGAGGAATTATACTGTTCTGGAAATAATATATAAAAACAACTGAGGAATTATACTGTTCTAGAGAGATGATAGATAAAAACAACTGAGGAATTATACTGTTCTAGAGATGTAGATAAAACAATTGAGGAATTGTACTGTT
>JAODAG010349466.1:0-20272 GCA_027574785.1 Orphnurgus asper
CATATATATACATATATATATATATATATATACATATATATATATATATACACACATATATATACATATACATACATGTATATACATATATATATATATATATATACATACATATATATACACATATATATATACACATTTACATATATATATTTATACATACATATATATATATATACATATATATATATATACACATTTACATTTCAGCTGTTTTTGATTATTTTCCATCTTGATGCTTCCTATTGCTTGCCTAAGTGACTGGAGAAGGTAATTTGTGTCAAGTTGATATCATAAATTGTTGGCAGTGAATTCTTAGAAGTTTGATTTGATTATAAAAATGATCATCTGTTTCTCAACACATACAAAACAGAACACTCCAGGTTAAGAATGGGTCAACACTTTACAGAGGATTAAACGCTGCTTGTATTGAGTATGAACAGCATCTATAAGAAGGTAAATTGTTCAAACTGATACAATATGCTTACACATTTGTTGATTTGCAGTGCTCTAAATACCCTCCTCTAATTTAATGAAGCATCCCATACTCCTACCTCCATGACTTCACCTTCTAATGACACTCACCACTCTTAGTATAACAGGTACTAAGCTTAAAGTATAGGGATCCATAGAAATTCTGTCCAGGTTTGGGATTAACAGATAATTAATTTTCCTATTAAGGAACCTTTTTTGGAAGGAATTTCCTTAACTTTCTTGCCTTCACTATTGCAATAAGTATATTTTTAAAGTTGAGTATTCTTTGTGTATAGGCTACTCATTCTTTCACTAAAACTAATAAACTAATAATTAAAATGTAACAATAGACAGTATTAGCAAAAGAGTGACTTTAAGTATGAAATGCATCTGCAAAGCTAGTCAAAATTTGTGAATAATGTCACCTAACTTACTTTCTGTTAATTAAAAAACTCCTTTAATTTCATTGCCCATGAGATAGTGGCCTCAGAGGTCAAAAGTTCAGCTGTACCTCTTGGCCTCTTTTGTGACTCTTTTTTTTGCAACTGTGAAGGTTACTATAGATTTTTGTACTATCTTTCTATGCTTTTAGCCTCTTCATGGGCTATGGTGCTTTGACATAATCAATTTATCTCTCTTTTTTGTTGTTGTTGATAATTATGGATATCAGTGGTACAAATGCTGCCTGGATTTTGTTTTCTTTGTCCAGGGTTAGCCCATGTAGCATTTTAAGCTTAAAATGTATAGAAATACAAACAGTCATAGAATCAAAAAATTTTCCTTTGGTTCATAATTTCCTTGGGGAACCTGATTGTGGTTTGGTGGTCACTTGTCAAATGTCAATGACCAGTTTAAGTATAAACTTTATCTCTAGTGACTGATGATTGAATATCCATCAGGTTGAGCAGGAAGTAGATTTGGAGTAGTTTTATTTTAGTTGGACTGGAATGTTTTAGCATTCTGATCAGTCCTCTGGAGGTTGCACATATTGACATATCCAAAAGATGCCTGAAATTTATTTGGTATAATTAGCACTTACTAGCATATGTAATTATTAACATTAACATTTCAGTTCATCCCCAACAAAATTTTCCCCCAGAATCTTAAGTAAGTAAGTTCAAGAGCAGAGAGAATTTCTATTTTTTGTACAGATGGCAAAGGCCCAGGAAACTAAGCATTCCACTGGTGTGTGTGTTTACATTAGGACTGAGGATTCCTGTATTCAATTCAAAGGAAACACCAAGTCCCTGGTATACAATTTACAAGGATGTACTTGATCTGAACATGATTCACCCCTAGGTTTGTGACACCTGTTTGTAAGTACAGTAATTGTACTTTAATAGCATGCTGAGTTGCTGTCAATCTTGGTATATTATAGGCCTGTTGGTCATGGTCAATAGTTGATCCCTTTGATGTAGTTAGTGTGCATATTAATGAGTGGGCGGGGCCAAGGGTAACATTGTTGCATTGTCAATATGTCCACGACTATGGATCTGATTTAGTAGTAGGGAGGTTGCTTTTGTTACAGGCAGCTAAAACTTGAAATCTATCTTGGCTTTCATCCTAAGATCTATTTTAGCAGTTACTTTTTTGTAGGTTCAGTTTTTCATATTGTACATTTTGTGTTACATGCGGTTAAACCCTTGAAATCTCATCCTAACTGATGGAATAAATTCTCAATTAGAGATTAAGAGTATAAGTACATGATTACTCCAGAGAAATTTTATGAACATTTGGGTTTCCAACAGATAGTATCAGTCGTGAATTATTTACTACAGAAAATAATTTGTTATATTTTAAAATTAATGATAAAAAGTAGGATGGTCTAAAATAAAGGGTGAAGCATTTCTCACGGTGGCATACAATACAGTGCTGCAGCCTTCCTTGATGGAAAACTGTCCATGACATCTAGGATCCTCCTGGTAAAATGGAATTCAAATGCATTGGTATCTAGTTGGAAAAACTTGACATTGTGAAATACCTTAATAAAGGAAATTACAACTGTTACACTTACAACTGTTGAAAAAAAAATTCACTACCTACAATGCCATGTAAAATGTTTGCTGTTAGGACAAGGTCAGAACCACAATTATGCAACAACTGTAGTAGAGACCTAAAATTGAAACCGTTACATTTAACAGATTGTTGCAATTGGTCACTGTATGCTTTTGCTTTATTTTCTCCCATTATATTCTGCTAATTGTTTACCTCCTGCAACTCTATTACATTTTTTTTTGTTACTCTCATCATTGTTTTCACAGACTCCTCCATTTATGTCTATGTCACAGTTTGTGAGCATTTTGTATCTATGTAAAGTAACAAAATTATTATTTTCAAATGGAATTTGTTTTGCAGTTAAAAGTCCAGCTGTAATTGGAGCTAATAACATTCCATATTTATAGTAAACTTCACCATAAGACATGTGAAAGCGCATTAGATACAAATGGATCTGTTTCTAAATCAGCTGCAAATTCATCTACATTATCTACATCAGCCCCAATAGTTCCTACAGCATGAATTTACAGCATGTACTCCCTTACCTCATATACATATGCATCACCCTTATATTACTGTGATCTAGCGTCTTGCATAATCTAGTGTGGTCTCCTCGACTTCCTTATTTTGCCATCCTCACGGATGTAATGTGATTACAGACTTGTTTTGCTTCATATTTAACACCAAAGTCAAAATAGAAGAAGGAACATGAAAGAAACAAGAAAGGAACGAAGGAACCGGCCTTAGATCTGCTGGATCGGCCACCGAAGATTCAGGAGTTAGGCCGTCCGTGCTCCTTGAGCATGGAAGACCTTCCCATGTCCGCTCGGGGAGTCGAAGAGAAGATGGGGATCGTTCCGAGCCTGGAAGATAACCCAATCCTGGCTTGCTGAGCCGGGACCCGGAGAAAAGCCGGTCCAGAAAGCTCTGGCACGACTGCCATACCCAGTACCGGGGACAAGGAGACCTGCTCCGGTGACCGGACCACCGGATAGCCGATCACCCACCTGTAAATTTACCAGACTATCAGGTTTTGGTACGGAACAAACAGTCCACTCAAGGACCCTGCCTAGGTACTCAAGACCCACTGGATATACCAGGTCCATCGGGATTGTTCCCAAATCAGAACAACGACGAAGTGGAAGATCGTCAGTTACCATAATCTCCCGATCCGGAAGACGGAGAAGCGGGATAACGGAGCCGGTCCGATTGTCTGCCGGTGAGCCAGGGCGATATAGCCTCACGTCCGTCGTATCAACTAGAGATTTTGAGAGTTTCGTACTTTCGACCCTGGGATCGGATCATTCTGCCCCATCAGAAACTGATAACCTTGCACAGGAAGCTGAAAACAGAAGACCCAAGAGCAGAGGATATGGGAAATGGAAGGAAAAGAGCTCAAAGAGGAAAAAGAAAAGGAGTCCCAGAAAAAACGGGGAGAGAAAACGGTCTCCTCCGACTCAGCTTCCTCCAGTTCCATCTCCAGTTTGAGTTCAGACTGGCAGGACGATCCTCGAGAAAGAGATGGAATTCGCCCGACAGATTGGACCTCATACTGAGAATGGGAATTCTTTCTGACGATGGACAGACAAGAAGGTCCACCAACAGACCACGACCCCGGAGATTGCAGATCACCAGGCTGATGAGGAATCAGGGAGAAACCAAGACCTCAATGATGACTCGGACGAACCACTCTTGGGAAAGGTTCGAAAGAGCATTGAAAGTTCTTGCGACAACTTCTGGGCTTCGAATCAACCCCAGTGATACCTCCCCAGGCCAAGAGATCCAAACTGTCCCTCAGCAGAGTGGTGGGAGCCCAACTGGTAGCCATGCCGGTCGACGTCGTATGTTCGGAGCGTTTTCCGTTATAGCCGATTCTAAAAAAATGGACCGCTTGCCTGGAACCCTTTAACAAGACCTTCTGGACAGAGGAAGACGAGTCGGCCATAACCTTTCAGATGCTGGTTATTCCAGAATTACAAATATTTGATTTAATTTTGAATCATAAAGTTTGGAACAAGAAAGGTATCATTTTCTATTGACTAATCTGGGCAATGAGTGGCACAGTGTGTTGAAATGCTACATATTTCTATCTGTTTCTATATCACTGTCAAATCAATATATTATCAGAATTATTTCCCAACATATCCTTCATTTTAAAAATTGGGGTCTGGTTTAATTAGTGGAGTTCCAATTTCACTTTAAAAGTATTTAATGGACCCTTTAATTACAATAGTAACTGAATCTCCTGTTAACAAAATTATTAATGGACCAATGCCAATGGGCCACATACCAGCCAGGACAAATTGACATTGTAAAATGTTCAACATTATAGTGGTGAATTATTGATAAGGAGTATCAAGGTCACACTTGGGCCAGGTTTAATCACCATTGTTTTGAACCTCTTTGGTTCTGTTGGTGAAGGCTCTGAAACCTATGCACATTTGTTGGCTAAATGAGTGGGGGTGTTGGTGGTGGAGATTTGGAATCTATGATATACAGTGGAATAGATGTAGGATGTAGATGTAGAACGTACATGTAGAGTAGGACATGGTAGCATAGACAGCAGACTAGACTGAATGCACTTTTGAATTGGTATTATTCAGTAAGCCCTATATATTGTTCTTCATAGGAGACTGGTGACAAATGGTTTGGGGAGAGTGCATTATGACATTTTGTATATACTATGAGTATAGCGAGGCCAATCGAAGCCAAACAAATGTTAAATTGCAAAGTTAATATAAATCTCACCTAACATCCAACTTTTCTATGTTTTTCTTAAGTGGTTACAGAATGACAAATTTTTTTAGAGACCAAATATTTAACTTCAAAGTCACGACAATAAACTGCACAACAGGTGTGCACGTGTTGTTTTGTTGAAATTATTTTGAACTGTTATCGTTCCTAGCGTAGTGTGTTATTTCACAACACGTGACTTTGTTGCATCATCTTGAAGGCATGGTCTTCAGAACTAGTGCATTAAACCTTGTAGGGGGTTTAAGTTGCAGTTTTTATCTAATAATAATTTTACCATCAAAAAGAGAATGAAAAAAACCTAACAAATTATATATTTACCATACTTTTGTTACGTTTCTTTCAGTTTTTACAGCAAAATTAAAAATAAAACTGATAATATTAATAAATTCATACCTACTATATATGACTACCACTAAAAAGAGAATTATGTTCTCTATCAATTACTTCTACATTTTTATTAAATTCTAAACACTTCAGTAAGCAATTTGGAAATGATAAAACTTTCAATTTATATAAAAATGTATGACTTTCTCAAAGGTATGAATTGTAAAATCGTGATTTTTTGGTTGGTTATATATGGTGGGACAGTCCAGTCCACTGTGTGGTCAGCCTACTATAAGGGTATTAGAACCTCAATGCAGTTCTTCAACCTGGTTTCATGCCGAAGGCTCAAGGAATCTACGCGATCATGATTGCTTGTGTGTGTGTATGTGATGCCTTATAAACATGGTATAAGAACCCTATTTTGGTTGCAAGTCAGTTTGAAAACTAGTAGTAAACACAAGCTGCAACTACAAATTTCGTAATCCATACCTGAACACTACTATTCCAGGCAACTTTGATAAAGAAATGGTTCTAGGTAATCTATTAAGGCAGCATGTTTAGTTAAAAAGTATATCCCCTGTAATGCACAACCTGTGTTCAACAGCAGTTATTCTTGTACAGACAATCTAACATATCAATTTGCTTAGTGATTTCATGCCAATCAGAAACTTGAATGTGTTCTCTGACCATCGGCCTTGACAGCTCCCGAAATGTTGCAAAGGTGCATAACCAAAGTAAGACTATTACAAATAGGTACACAAGGAAATACAAAGTAAGGCTATTATGAGTAGGTACACAAGGAAACATGATGCTTTGAATGGATCATGTTCTGTAACCATGACCATAGTTAGCAAGATTACCCACTTCACAGACAACCTCTATGTTACCATGGTAATTCATCTTACAACTGTTATCTTTGCTGACCTCAAATGGCCTACCCACTAAGGTGGACCTACATACAAAAAGCCATTATTTTAGGTCCCCTGTAGTAGTGTAGTTTTATAGTAATAGTAACATGGTGGTTATACCTCCCTACAATTTGTAGGGAGAGAAAAAGAGGGGGAATGTAGGTTATTTAAAAGGTACATTATAAGAGTATTTCTTTTTAAATAATCTATTTGACCTTTATATAGGATATTGGCTAAAAGTATTCGCTATAGATGTTAATCCTGTAGGGTAAAAACTATTAAACAAACCAATCCTGTATTCATGGCAGGTATGCTATGACTGGTCAAATGCATAATTTTTGTCACTTTTTCAACTTAGTGAGTTTGTTCTTTGTCAGTAATTGGCCTTGGTGAATAATCATCTTTGGTAGGTAATTCACAATAGATGAAATGAAGCTATTACTGCTCTTTCTGCTTTTGTAGCGCCTCATGGAGGCCCTGCTAATCTGGATGTCCCATTAATCTAGAGAAAAATGGAGCTGGCATTCATGGGTCACTGAAAGGGTTAAATTTCCAACCACTTGCTTTGTTTGTTGACCTTGCAGTTTCTATTGAAGGAGACAAAAGCAGCCCTGGAATTACTAACTAGAGCAGGTCAAGGTCCTGTCCAGCAGTGCTGCTTTGCTACTTGGCTGCTTTACTTGATTTGTTTGTTAAAGCAGTAGATCTTGTATATACATATGTGTAAATGGTGGACACTATCATGGCAGTTATACTTAATTAAATAATTATATGCTACATACAGCTCAAATACAACTTAACACATTTAATATATTTAACAAGTTGGTGGCAGTGTTAAATTGTAGCTTAAAATGTAGCTTATTTCATTAATCAACAACAACATAATAATAATAATAGTGTTGTTTTTGGTTTTATATTTTTATGCTGTTGTTGTACCTACATGAAAAGGGAGAACAATAGGTGCATCACTAGCATCACCTAACCTTAATTGTTAACAGAAGGTGTGTTTACACTTGATATAGAACTTACACACATTAGGATTTTACAGACTGGAAATGACTACATCAGTTAGTTTAGTAAGAAAAGGCTCAGAAATGACAAGCATCCTCATAAAAAAGACTCCAAAAGCCAAGAACCCAAACTTCAGGAAGTCAAACAGACAACAAAATCTACCTTCACAACTACCTTACCTTACATGAACCAATGTATAGCCTATTATTTACTGCAGTTCTACTCTAACAAAAACCCTAGCCCAGTAGCTGGTCTCCCCAGCTCCTGAAGCCCCCCCCACATGTTGCGTCTATCTCATGCCTATTTTTGCTACGTGCTACGTCGGTAGGCAGTTCTACTATTAGGAATTGTTGCGTTCCTCGTTTGAGAGTTTGGTGAGTTAGGAGTTTTGATTTCTCCGTGAGGCGCAGACAGAAGACTTTTGCGAGTTGTTTTGCCGCGTTTTGCGAGTCAGAAAAATCTTAGGAGGTGTTTTTTGAGGGAAAAAAAGTTTCGTTCTCGGGCGTGGCGAGTTGGCTCGCGGAGCATAGCTTTAAGCCTACTGCTGAGTTACTGTGTAACTAGCATTGTAGGTGAAACACTTAGCGTTAGGCTCACGACCTGACCTGAGATCTGAGATCCGGAGAAATTGCGCAGGAGAGGTGCGAGAATGCAAAGCCTTTCGCCCGTTCACGGCTTGGGACACGCATTCTAGATGCCCAGCTTGAGGCGCCAGTAGAAGCAACGGGGCCGGTAGAAGCAACGGGGCCGGTAGAGACAATGGCGCCGGTAGAGGCTACGGGGCAAGTGGAAACAACGCCGCCGGTGGAAACAACGCCGCCGGTGGAGGCGTCAAAGTTCATTGGGCCGGTGCAAACTATGGGGCTGAAAGAGGCAACGGGGCTGGTAAAAGCGATCCGGTGGGGCCGGTGGAAGTAACGACGCCGGTAGAGAAATACACGGGGCCGGTGCAAGCAACAGAGCCGGTGGAGGCAACGGCGCCGGAAGAGGAAACAGCGCCGGTAGAGGCAACTGAGCCGTTAAAGGTAACGGAGCCGATAAAGGCAACGGAGCAGGCGGAGCCTGGAGAAGGAGGATCGAGACAGAAAGCCACGAACCTGACGGGGCTGTGAGACTCGAGAGGTACGGCACCATAAGGGCAGATGGAGCCGACGGTGAAGGGCAGGAAACAGAGAGTGAGGAGGAAAGAGACGCGTTCAGTCTTCCGTCTTTCCTGGAGACGTCAGAATTTGAATTATCGGGCGACCCCGTGAGAGACTTTGAGGTGTTTCCGGCGGAAGAATGGGAGCCGCAGGAATGATCCCGGAAGCGGTCGTCTTCTCCAAGAGAGCCACAGAGCCCCAAGGTTCAGCGGGTAAAACGTGTGAAGAAAAAGGCACCGGATGATCCGGCAGTGGACCTGAAAACATTGATTGCTCCGTTGGAGAGTGAGACCATACACCCGTTTATGTCACGCCTTCGAGAAGTGCTAGGTGGTATGGCTACGGGAAGCGGAAGCCAGCTTACGAGTTCGGGAAGGACCCGAGAGAATCGCACCCAAAGAGAGGATTCGGAATCGGATGAAATTCAATACACGGAGCAGGTGGCGGAGCGGGGGCCGTCAGAGGAAACGGGTGGATGAGCAAGAGAAGGAGTATCAAGAGAGATTGAAAGAGGAGGAGTATGATGAGAGATTGGAAGAGGAGGACATTGAAGAGCCTCTCCTAGGAACAAATCTCGAAGAGAATGTTCGAGAAAGCGATTGTGATCGTGAGGAAGCATCTTGGGTTCGAGGAAGCGGAAACGTAGGTCGATCCACGAAAGAAAACCTCCCAAGTTATCACTAAATAAAGTGGCGAAGCCAGTACCAAAAGAACTTCCAGTAGACGTGGAATGCAACGAGAGGTTTGCGGCCATAGCTGGTTTGCAGAAATGGTCCTCCTTTCCCAAGGAAGCAACCAGCACCTTCTAAGTGGAGGATGAGGCTTGGAAAGATCTGTTCTCGACGCCAGAAATGCTTCCTGAGGCACTCGAAAGGTTAAGAATGCTGGAAGTGGTGGACCAGAGTATCTCCAAACAAAAGAGGAGAGTGGAGCAGGAGTGGAGAAACCTGGACCGAACGTCTAGGGTTGGTCTGAAGTTTGCTTCCTCTCTTTTGCTCTTCGCGGAAATTCTGGCGAAGGCGCTGTCACAAAGTCGCTGTCAGGAGAGATAACTAGGAAGAACGTAAGCGTCTTGGTTTCGCTGTTGGGACCGATCTCAAGACTAATTTTCGACCAGTTCGCCAGAGTAGTGGTCAAGGTGTCACAGGAGAGACGTTTGATGGTCCTGGACTCCTTGTTTTGGCCGTCGTTGGACGTCAAGAAAAAATTTCTTAATCTCGGATATCTTCGGGGGTAAGTTCGGCGTCTTGCTCCAGGATGAGGCTAAGAGACGGAAAGAACTTAAGGAGTCGGACTTAAACGCGGTGTGCCGACGTCCAGTGAGGTCTTTTAGAGGCCAACGATTTCCCCAACCAACAAGAGGGTCGGAAGGTGTAAGAAGGAGCCCTAGACCCCAGCGGAGTCACTCAACGTTCCCCCGAGAGGAAGAGCGTTTTTCGGGATCTCACGGCGAAGAGGCGCTGGGGGTGGCATTAGAGGATCGAGAGGAGTGAGGTTCCACCGAGGCAGACCCTAGGGATGCCCACCCCACTGGGAGCCTTCCGGTGGGGGGGTAATCTCAAGTGGTTTGGGGACGCGTGGGAAAGAATCGTGCCGGGTCCATGGGTACTGGAAGTGATAAAGAACGGTTATCACATAGAATTCACCAGTCAACCGCCAAGGGGAGATGTTCAGAGGACAACACCGGTACCCAAGGACCCGGTGCGGATGAAGGCGCTGGAACTGGCAATAGAACGGCTGTTGCAGAAAGGGGTAGTGAGAAGATCGAATGGAGTCTCCCTATTTCGGTCAACGTTCTTTCTAACACCCAAGAGACCAGGAGAATGGCGCCCGATCCTAAACCTCAAACCACTAAACAAAGGTTACATAACCCCAAGAGGATTTCGGATGGAAACCCTCTCGGTCATCATCTCACTACTGGAGAAGGGTATGTGGGCAGTAAACCTGGACCTACAAGATGCCTACCTCCACGTGCCCATTCACAGAGATTCACAACGGTTTTTAGCCTTCTGGTACCGAGGAAACGATTTCCAGTTCGTGGCGGCCTATCATCCGCTCCGAGGGTGTTTACAAGGCTTACGAGATTGGTGGAAGGAAGGGGATCACATTGTTCTCCTGTATCGACGATGACGGAGAAATCCGTACTGGTTCCCATTCAGAACATAGATTACTTGGGAGCAAACCTGTGCCTACGTCAGGGAATCACCTTCCCCAAGGAGGCGAGGGTCAGAAAGCTCGAAAAATTCATTCAGGATTTCGTCAAGAGAAGAGTATGCCAGGCTCGAGATTGGCTGGAACTACTAGGATATCTGGCGAGTTTAGTGGATGTGGTCCAATCCAACACTATCTACAACAAAGATACTCCCCAGCATTAGACCCTTTATCGAAGACAATTGCCCTGGAGGAAGAAATTGTACCCCACCTAGCCTGGTGGACTTTGGCATGCAATGTGAGCGTGGGGATTCCATTCCAGGATCACCGTCTGTTAACGACAATTACTACGGACGCATCACTCACAGGGTGGGGAGCGTCCTGGGGGAACGACATGTCGTCAGGAACCTGGTCTCCTCGAGAAAGACTGCCACATCAATCTCCTAGAGCTAGAGACAATAAGAAGAGCAATAGAGGTTTGGGCTCCGAGGTTGGCAGACAACTCGACGGCAGTGTTTTACGTCAATCGTCAAAGGGGAACGAGTTCGATAAAGATGTGTCGGAAAACGTCGGAGCTCCTCCGTTTCCAGGATCTGGGGATAGGCCTGAGAGCTGCTCATCTAGCGGGCACGGAAAACACGATGGCAGACGCCCTGTCTCGAGGACATTTCGACCAGAACGAATGATGCCTGGCTCAGAGTTGGGCGGATCACGTATTCCTCGTCTTCGGTGGCCGAATATAGACCTCTTTGCGATGGCGGCCAACGCACGTCTCCCAACCTTCTGTTCGTGGAGATTCGAGAAAGAGGCATGGGCGACAGACGCACTGTCCCCCCAGTGGGACGGCTTGATTGCTTACGCGTTCCCTCCTTGGTGCTTGATGGCGAGAGTCCTAACGAAGGTAAAGACCAACCATTGTTCACCACATTGATAGACCTACTGGTGGACTGTCCCTTTCGCCTGCCTTCGGAGAAGAGCTTGATCACTCAGGACAAGGGCCGAGTGATACATCAAGACCTAGAAAACTTAAGTCTTTGTGTCTGGAAGGTCTCCGGAATAGATTACGACAGGCTGGCGTTTCGACAGAGGCTATGGAGTCAAGTCGCGACGTCCATCAACAATTAAAACATATGACTCCTGTTTGGAGCGTTTTTTTGTTGGTCAACGAAGAACAATTGCAATCCAGTGGAAGCGTCAGTGAGCAAAGTGGAAGACTTCCTTACGCTACTGTTTCGAGAAGGTCTGCAAATGAGCACCATACGGAATTATCGGTCGGCAATTGACTCGGTGCATGAAGGATTCGAGGACGGTTCCACGGGGGGAAACAACGAGATGATTACAAGGCTTTTGAGAGGAATGTTCCACTCGAGACCTCAGGTGAGAAGTCTCTCCCAGTCCTGGTCGTTAATGAAGTGTTAGTAGCCTTGATGAAACCTCCTTTTGAGCCAATGGGATCAATTCCCTTACAGCTGTTAACAATGAAAACGGTGTTCTTGGTGGCCGCCGCAACAGCAAGAAGGAGAAGTTTCGTTCATGCTTTGACTCTGAAAGATGGCTATTTCAGATTTGATTCGACGGGAGTGTCGCTATTACCGGACCCAGCCTTCATAGCTAAGAACCAGACAGCGGCTTTTACGCCAGCGAAGATCTTCCTCCCTTCGCTGATAGAATGCTCCTCGGTTTTCGAAGTCTAATAGCTATGCTGCCCCGGTGAGAACTTTAAAGTGGTATAACCATCGAACGAGTTCGAAGAGAACTTCGGACCAACTGTTTATTATCCCTAGACGTCCGTTCGGCCCGGCTTCTAAGGAAACCATCTCGCGATGGATCGTTCACCTGATAAAGGAGTATGGAAGCCCATCGGGAAAGGTACGGGACCATGACGTGAGAGGACAAGCATCGTCAAAGGCAAGGTATAGAGCTATCCCTTTTGGAGGAAATATTGGCAGCAGCGTCGTGGAAGATGCCTTCTTCCTTTGTGGCCAGCTACCTGAAGGATGTGTTGTCGACCAGAGGAAGGTTCTCTAGAACAGTATTGAATACCAACGGTTAAAGGTCAGTTCGGGGACCAACCCCCCCCCCGGTGTTAGCCCTGTGCTAATCTTATACATGTAAGGTAAGGTAGTTGTGAAGGTAGATTTCCCAAAACAATAGTGGTTTGGGAATCTACGAACAACTACCTACCTTACATAACTTACATACATGGTTAGGTTTTACAGGAGAAAAAAAGGTTTGCATTTTCTCGATTAGATTGGTGCTAACGGGAGAATCCGGTGGGTGGATAACTGTCTACCCTCCACTAAAAATTGGAATGAGATAGATGAAACATGTGGGGCTTCAGGAGCTGGGGAGACCAGCTACTGGGCTAGGGTTTTTGCTAGAGTAGAGATGCAATAAATAATAGGCTATACATTGGTTCATGTAAGGTAAGTATACAGTAGTTGTTTGTAGATTCCCAAACCACTATTGTTTTGGGAAATATACCCATACTGGTAATAGTGCCTATCAAGAGCATTCTTAAAGGTATTGACACTTTTAGACACAACAACCAATTCTGGTAGACTATTCCACAACTCCCTGTGAGAAGACTCTCTGTAAGAAGAAATTCTTCCTAACCTACATCTATACTGCCCCTTCTGAAACTTGTATCAAAGGCTAAAATTTCAAAACCATTAACAAATTTAAACACTTGAAGTAGATCAACATAAAATTCACTCGCCAATTTCTTAAGCCTAGTATAACGTTATGCATTTTCAACAACAGACAAGTGTATCTGTACCCACATAGGCCGAACTGTTACTGCTAGCAGTACAGCATAATATTAGGCTAGGCTTTAGATAACGTTAGCCTATTTAATAGTGTTGGGCCATTATTGCCAATGTCAGTTCTGAGCAAAATCCAATAACGATATTGTAAACCATGTTACGTAAACGGTCATAAATTATCGATTGTGTTCAGATCATCATTATTCATTGTTACCCTCAACAATTTTTTGTGTGGAATAATTCATGGGGGGGGGGGCATCTTCAAGTCATAAACCCCAAATACAACAGTCTTTTAACTTTTTACCACGTACAGTATAAAATATTACTTTATAATAATTTATAGGTAATTCAAACTTACTATTACCGATTGAATAAACTAAACTGTTCTAATCTTTAAAAAAGATATCAAGCATAATTTGTGCAGCAAGTGTTGCTTCATTATTACCTAACAAATCATTTAAATTAATTAGCTGAATAATGTTAAAGCCCCGCCTATATGAAATGGAATCTTCGATTTATACAACAGGGTCTTTTATTTGGGGTTTGTATTTATTCCGTATAGGCACGGTCCCATGGAGTAGGCTTATATCCCGTATATACTTTTGCCCGAGCGTGATCGAAGAAGAGTAGGATTTAAAGTAGGGTCCAAAATAATCTTGTCATTAGGAGCGAATTTATGGTAAATTTCGCGCGAAAAAACTGCTGTATCGTTTTGGTGCGTAGGCCAGACCTGCCAGTAACATGTGTACAGACATACTGTATGCACCCATTGTAATCAACTATGACACTCTTATAGCCTGTTACGTTATACAGTAGCCTATATAACTCGTCTACTTCGTACATTGCAGTGTTCTGATAAACAAGCAGCACATGATCGATCGCTAAGCAAAACCATGATTGGTTGATTGATTGATTATTATTTTGTGATCCATGTGGATGCAATGTGGTCAGAGTGTCTGGCATTTTTTACACTTGGAATTTAACCTAATATTTCTCTAAGGATGTTTTCCAAGTCATGTCTTCCATGAAGGAAACACCATTGAGAAAATTGAATGGCAGGATGAGTGTCCTTGATGTTTTGATCGCTCTGTTTGCTACCAAGGTGTGTGTATTGACATCAGAAAAGGGTGGGAATTCCTCCATGTCATTGATAATTACTATTAACGACATTTAATTCTTTTCTATGGACACTATAGTCCTTAGTCTCACTAAATATTGATAATTTATCATCTACAGGTTTATCTTACATTCATAGTTTTTGTCTGTAATTTGAAAAGACCATCAGCGCATGTTAGTTTGCACTTCCCTGCCACACTTGCGGAATTCAATCAGCAGGTTCTTGGGAAAGATTGCTTAAAGCTTAGTCTTTTTCTGCCTCTTTCCCACAGGATTTCTCATGGTCTTTATAGGAAACAAATTTATTTAGAATTATTTTGTTCAGCAGGTCCATGTTCTCCATGTTCCTCACGGTTTACGATAAATGCAGTAATCATTCCGTTCATTCTTGTTGTTTATATACTGTATATTTATGTAGCCGACCTGCTTTTACACATCTGCATCTGCTAGGATACTGCAGTACACTACAGGCTTATTTATTTATTTATTTGTAGTGTTGAGAATGTAGATGACCCCCAAATAGGTTGGTTAGGTCGACCAATTGCGTGATCATAGGGATAAAGAAACAGCTCATAAAAAGAAACTAGAACATCAATTAGGTGGTAAACACATTTAATAGAAATATAATAAAAACATCAACCCAATTATAGTTACACAATCCTTATCATAGTGAATATTACCAGTACAACTGTTTAATTAATCGCTAAGACATCGGATGCTCATTTACTTTGTTACACTTTAGTAAATACATCAATTACCACAGTAGATCGATCCTTATCCTAGTCCCAAGTTGTCTTGCTTCATCCAGTGTCGCCAGTACGTCGCATTGATAAAACTTGGTGGATACAGCTCCAGACAAGTCAATCAAAATCCCAGAAAATAAGTTCTTCCAGGCACAGCTAGTAAAAGGTATAGGCCTGTTCCAGTATAATAATTATAGTAGTAGGTATCAGCATCCAATAATAATAACACACTTCTAAGTTCCGCTTGGTAGAAAAATTATAGTTGATTGAAATGCACGGCCAGTCTCATAACTTTTTTTGCAGTATAATTACAGCCTCCACCCCCATCCTAACCCTACTGTTACCATCGACATCAATTCCCCTAGCAAAACCACCAACTTATTATGCGAGAAACTAAATCCTAAAGTGTACATGCATGAACATGCTTTAGTGTACAATATGCATTGTAGTGTCTAAGTTAATATGCAGTGTCTGAACTAACAGTTCAAGTAAGGTCAAGTAAAATAAAAGTAAGATAAATATAACAATAGCTACATGATATAAAATAATAATAACAACATATTTATATATATATATATTTCACATAGTCTCAATGGCTCAATGGTAAATGTTATGCATGCAAGTATTTTAACATTTGATTGTTTCCGTGTAGGTCTGCAAATGCTTTCGACCAACATGGGACCGGCATGAGAAAAACCCACAATGTCGATTAGGACTCGGTGCAGTTTGTGGGGAGGAGTAGTCACTTCCCCTCAATACTCTTGTCGTCCTCAGCCTGTCTAGTGATGATTCCGGGACGATCGGAGTTTGGAATTCTGTGACGTTTCGTATTCCTCCATTTAGAAGATCTTGGAAGGACACCCATTTTTTGGACTATGCGATGGCAGCTAACGGTCCAGCAAATTCAATGTCAACCGGCATGGATACTGGCTGTGTCTTGACGACCCTGTTCAATGATAGCTTTTGATCTCTTCAGCTGGGATACTAGCGCTTCCAGGGTTAATTTGAACCCCAAAAGTCTGTGTAAAACTTCCACTGCCTTCTCGAAAGCTTTCCTCGGGATCTGCTGTGATTGTATACGTGAGATGTAAGATCTGCAAAACATGGGACGAGACACAATGGGAATCGACCTGGTATAGGATAATGGAAAGGATCTGGGAGCAGAAAACCCGAAAAGGAAATACAGCCAGCACCCCAAAGAAGCCACGGAAATTGGTAGAAAAAAACAAAAGAACACATCTGAGGATTCAAATATCCCACGAGACTCAAGAGGTCACTGACTCAGGGAAACATTGAAGATTAGGTCGGTCCAGGCTGCGTGAGCCAAGGGGGTCATCCCACGGGGACCACACCCAGTCTGTTGGGCTTAGGAGTTTGACCCATGATGGCCTGGAAGTTGAAGATTCAGGCATTGTAACTCGCTCGTTGAGCACGTAAGATCAGCCCATGCTGGCTCAAGGAGAGGAAGGGGATCGGTCCAAACCTGGAACATCCCCATATCCCGACTTGGAAGCAGGAGCCCAGATTTCGGAACAAAGCTTGGCTATCTTGTGTGATTTCTGGGCAGACAGTACTCAGCAGTGAATGAAGCTGAGCCAAAGTCACCGGCTTCGCTAACTGAGACTAGAATAGTCAATGTTTCGGTGAAGTACAAGTGGCCCCAATAGAGGGAGATCCAGCTGGTACAGAGGCTCAATAGGGAAAGAACCATACTGTCCCTAAGTGTGCCCACACCCATTGGAACCACTGCACCGTTGAGAGGGAATGATACCGCTTGGAATTCACTTTAAATCTGCCGTCTCACAAGCAGATGAAGGTGACTACAGTACCCAAGGACTAGACGCAACTCGTACTCTGGAAGACTAGATTTAAAGTACACTGAAGATTGGGGTGACATAATTAGTACCGCCACAAAAGAAAAAAATCCTTTACAGATCGACGTTATTCCTCACACCAAAGAATGGAGGCAAAATCTGAACCTGAAGTCTATGAACAAGTCTTACATCAAGTCGAACAGCTCAGGAAGGAACCTCAACCCTTCCGCTCCTAAAAAGTACAAGAAAAGGAAAAAGAGGAAATGAAGAAAGAAGAAGAGATATTCTTCCTCCACTTCTAGCTCTTTAGATTCAGAGTCAAGCACATACCTACATTTCGTAGGGAAAAGAATAAGGAAAAGATGAACTTCGTAATATTGTTTAATAAGTCGGCGCACCAAGAACATCGATCTGGCTTACTGAGCAGCCTACAGCATCATCCTGGCTTACGTAGCAGCCTATAGCATCGACCTGGCTTACTAAGCAGCCTACAATAATCCACCTGGCTTACTCAATAGCCTACATCATCGATTTGGCTTACTGAGCAGCCTACATCATCGATTTGGCTTACTGAGCAGCCTACATCATCCACATGGCTTACTGAGCAGCCTACATCATCCACCTGGCTTACTGAGCAGCCTACATCATCCACCTGGCTTACTGAGCAGCCTACATCATCCACCTGGCTTACTGAGCAGCCTACATCATCCACATGGCTTACTGAGCAGCCTACATCATCCACCTGGCAATCTGAGCAGCCTACAGTATTGACCTGGCAATCTGAGCAACCTACATCATCCACCTGGCAATCTGAGCAGCCTACAGTAGCGACCTGGCTTACTCAACTTGTAGCCTACATTATTTACCTGTCTTCTGAGCAGCTTCATCATCTGACTAGTGTATCCATGCTTTGAAGGCAACTCTGGTTTCTGAGAAAGCCAGTAAAAAGGTCAGCCAGAGATTTGCCCTGCTTATGCCACCACAATGAATCACTACCACAACTCTCTCTTCTTGCCTGTATGCCCTGCCTTATATCATTGCACACTAAAGCCCTGGTGTGCCCAGAGAAATTAAAGGTGTTCACCTAGTGCTGTCAGCTGACTATTACTACTATTCATTACACAGTGAGTCAGGCTGTATGGACTAGTTGGATAGATTGAACATGTAGGTAATATTACCCTGCAGCAGTTATAATTATATCATGAGGTATGCCTGTATCGTAACAGATCCGTTCTGAACATGTGATCATCAAGCCTGTAGTAAGGCTCTCCCACAGACTTTGCTCGTGAAGATGAAGATTTGTGTCGTCATCAGGAATCGATTCAGAGGCTGTTAGATCTTGCACCTTTCTCCAATCTTTGTAATTCTCGTTGCTCCTCCAGGCCTGATCAAGATTGCAGAGAAGTTAAATTTACGACTCCTCACTCCTCGGAAGAAGATCACGGTACTTTTGATTGGCAACCATTCAGCGGGAAAGAGTTCGTTCATAAATTGGTGAGTGTATTTATTTTGTATTTTATGAGAGGTCATCGTGCATTTTACTCTTCAACTTCAAGTTAAGCAGTAGAACAGTATCACCACTGTGTTATGAGCCACCATGTGTAATGACATAGTTTAGCTTAGCCCACTGTGACTATCCCAGAATCATCAGTACTGTATACATTCTCTATTGCAGCTGTAAGCACACAACTATTTGTATTTTGTAAGAATTACTGCTCACTTACTTGGATCTGGAAAAGGTTTCATAGATATTATTTGTACTAGTCATTTGTAAATTGTAGTATACTTTAGAAATTGGAAGAAAACTGATTCATATGGCCATGTTGTAATATTTTCATTGTAATCGTTTGCTGATTATATATTAGATATTATGTATGAAAGTTGAAGTTAAGAATTTCTAGGAGGAATTACAAAGAAGAAGAGACATTTATCAACAATGTCTTTAAGTATTTCAATTTTATCAGATTATGGGGTAAAGAGACAATATTTAGTGGGGATGGGTGGTGGTGATGATGGTGGGATGGGATGACAGCTCTTCAGCCCTTCTATTAACACTAATTTAATGAAAACTATTAATGGGATGACAAATATTAATGGGATAGAAATTAGGATATGGCAAGATTTTATGACCATAACTTTGATTTGTATTATTAATATTATACAAGGGAAAAGGAATTCAGTTGACTGATTCAGTAAAAGTAACTTTACTTAATGTGTGTCTGCCAGCTCACTGTTACTAACCTAAACAACATTTCAGCTCCTAATGTTTAAGAAGTCTCAAACTCCCTTTTCCTGTATCTAGATCTGTGTAAGAAATATTATTGCTATCTGGCAAGAGCAATAACAAAGACTTTTGACTCCCTCAATGTACTGTCGCTGGACATTACCTTGTGACTGAGAATTGTTCCCAAAGGCTGTGGAACCAACCTACGCAGTCAGTCTCCTTAGCTTGCTGTTACATGTGGGTGTTTGTGGCGATAAAACATGAGCTTGTAAACAAGGAAACTCAAGTATGTCAAACTGTGGTACATTGGTCATGGTCAGTAGATGGAGCAGTGTAGTTAACTTCTTCCCTTGTATTCTTGTGTCCTCCTGACAGATTATCCAAAGTTATAGCATTTATTTTCAATAATTAATATCTGGTTTAACTTAATGGATTAATCATTGGTTTTACTATACTCTACTTAACAATCTCTTAGCTTACAACACTGCCTAGTACAGTGACTCCAACATTCACCTATAACCACCAATCCCCTGTCATGGCATCTACTGTACTAAGGTCACCTAGTTACATTTTAACTGAGCTCAAAGGAGCTAATTTATAGCACATTCATAATTCATATGTATCACCCTTATTACTGTGATCTAGCATCAGGCATAATCTAATAATACATTAGTGGTCTCCTTGTCCTGACTATCCTTTACATTTTTTCACATGTTCATGTTGAATTCGCTCGTTTCGAGTTACAAAACATATTTTTATATAGTATATATATAAATTTATTGATAATATATTTATTGATAATATAATATATTTATTTATAATATATATACATATATATATATAAATATATA
>JAODAG010349576.1:0-20265 GCA_027574785.1 Orphnurgus asper
ACCACTAGTAGTAGTACCACTAGTAGTAGTACCACTAGTAGTAGTACCACTAGTAGTAGTACCACTAGTAGTAGTACATATATATATACACACATATATATTTATATATGTATATATTTATATATATATATATAAATATATATATATTGACTATATTGACACACTTCAAGGATGCATCCCGGTGGGCAGTTGGAGCGGGAGTTTCATCCCCTTTTTTCGAACAAAATTCTTCGAAAATATGTAAACATACAAATAGACGTTTACAGTGACGGCGTATCTATTTTGAGCTTTTCGGATCAGCCTATCGATTTCCTAGCTTTTTTAACGTTTTGCTCCATTTTCCGTATTACGTGTATATGATATGACATAAAGACATATTATACATATATATATATATATATATATATATATAATCAAATGTAGAAACACGACTGTCCGAGACCGTACCAATCAGTCCGAAAGCCTCCCGACGCCATGTGTTTAGTTAAATAATGTATAGTCAAGCATCCCTTTTACCAATAGAGACACATTTAAGATGCAGCAGACACCATAGTAGTATTATTCAATTTGTTTGTTGCAACAATATATCCAGAGTAAGTCTACATTCGAGTCGATACTTGTGCTGCAGTGTTATATTGTTCCAAAAAAAACTCGTATGCTATGAATTTGTAGATTAATGTCTGTTACAACTCAAAACGAAAGAAAATTTACAATAAACATTAAATGACTTACATCTATGGGGTTTCAGGCACTTCGCATTTGTCGTATTTGCTTGTATGTATCTTTGTGTGTCTTTTGATATTACCTCCACAATCCCTGTCCTGTTAAAAAAAATGTGCAAAGAGTAATCAGCGTTACATCATACTAAATTATATTATAGCAACTGTATACTAATGTCTAATTTTAGACATTTGAAAAACGATCAGCGCCATTACTGTATCCGCATAACATATGTTAATTTCAATAATAGAGTCAATGAAATGATCAATTGTTACTAACTTAAACTGATTTTGCTGCTTGTATTTCTAACTCCTCACATTGTCTCTTGAAGTTTAATATCGTTGGCACCCGTCCAGGTCAGTGAGAGAGGCTAAAACAAGATCAGAGCGACATAAGGTAAACGTTTTCACTGAAATGTTCAAATCACCACTCACAATGAGCATAACATTGACATTGAAGTGCCTGCCATGACTTTAAAGGAATAGATATATAACAGAAATGTGACTACTGATGTTTGGATTAGAAAACTTAACAAGGGTACACCCAGCGTTTATGTTAATGTACTTAGAAGCTCTCCGTCAAAATCTCTCTGTTTAAACCAGAGGTCATCGTAAAATTAGATGAATGGACATATTGGCACAGTAGGTGCTATGCAAAGTACAGATAGTGCACAATTGTATGTTCGTCGCATAATACAAAATATAAACTGACCGACCGACCCTACCTTATTTTGAAGAGATTCCATCTACATCCAAACACGTGGTACAGGCAGGTCGCACTAACGCGCTAAAGCTATACAATATTTGAATGGCCGCGCATTACAAGAAGTTGAGAAGCCAAAGCCAGAAAGTGGGGAAGGAGTAGCTATATCAGTATATCGCTATAATGAGGGTGAATTAGTGTTGTCCAGGCTTGTATGTCATGTATGTATTGCAGAAGTGACTCATGTCTCGACCGAATCATGAATAGTGAACACCATCCTTGTTCAATACAACGTCACAAAGGATTATGCAGCGTGACATACATTACAGAAACATACCTACCAAGTGACGTGTAGATAGGTAATGTACAAATGGAGCTGCTCTACGTACGAGAGGTCTTGGACGTATGATGACTTTGGCGTCCATGGTGCGGAAGGCACTGATGAACGCAGGGGAAGTAAGGGATCTTAGTTAGTGCACGAGTTGCAGACAATTTTGGCGCACGAGGTACAGGATATATCGGTGAACGAACAGTGTGCAGTGGATATAGGTGGACGCGCTTGGTGAAAAACACACAGGAGTTGCCGACGAAGGGAACATGTGTGGCTAGCAGAACGCGAACATGATTGATCCAACAGTCTGATATCAGAAAGCTCATGTTAATTATCATCCAAATAATTGAGTTGTCAAATTCTTCTGATCGGTAAATATTGATGATTTTGCATATACCGTTTGTTCTGTGTTCTCTATTTTTTCTAAGGCAAAAACATTCATTTCCTATTCTCACTTCCTCCTCAAACCGAAGTAGGCGAACCTGTGGCATGGACGTAAATCCGGGGAAGAGGGAGCCCCTCCTATTAAACCCCAACGTTTGCTTCACAATTTTTTGGAACATTTTCTGTAGCAACAATTTCATAGGATAACAATCTATATGTTTCTTTAATGTATACTCTTTAGTGTTTATCCCAAGAGCTCTCACTCATATTACTCATATTAATGAAATACTCGCCAGTTAGCCTACGTGGCAAGTATTGTCTAAAACAGACGAAACAAACACTGCAACTGTGCGCATAGCGCGACGAAATTTCTTAAAGAAAAGGACTTCTGCACGATATGAGCATTGACATGTTTTGTATACTTTCATTTGATATATGAAGGTACACATGAGTCAAGGTAAACTTCGGAGAAGGGTCTATTTGCATATCCCCTCTGCTCCAAGAAAGAAATTGTTATGAGGATTCCTCACCTTTGGGAATCCAACCTCCAATATTACCATATTTTCAATCAGTGAATTGCTTGCAAATGTTACTACACTCAGTGTGGTTACAAACACAAATAATGTTAACGGCGGATTGTCAGTGATTTCTCGCGCGCTTTTAAGTCGGTGGCTTGGCCAATCACCAATCAAAATAAATGGCACCACTTTATACGTAAGTAATCTCAAAATTCCCCTCCCATCCACCCTTAAACCTCTCTCCGTGACCTACATTAATAATGTAACAATAACATTTTTCGACTATTCCACATTTAAAAAAATAATAAAGCGAGAGGCCGCCTAAAACTTGTGACATTTGTAATTACGTCCATTCTTGAAAATTTGCACACGATGGCATTTTCCTCCGCAATATATATTTCTTTCCCCTTCATTAGGTAGGGAGATTGACTGGTCGTTAGATATATATTGTTCTAACTCTAACGTCCGTCATGAACTATAGTTTATTTCAGTTAAATGTTTAGTTTTCTTCTTCGATTTGGGCTTTAGCTTAAAGAACACTGGCTGAAGAAGGATACTGACTGAAAGGCGTGTCACGGAGATACAGCTTAGATGCCTACGTTCTCCAGTCAAGGTAATGGAAATGTTAAGAATTGGGTTCGTTTACAAACGTTCATCTCTGGTTTCTTCATATTTAACTAAACCGATAAATTATACTAGTAACGTACACATGAGATTTGTAAATTGGGGCCAATCGTTCATCGCTCACCCGAACATTGAGGCAACTATTTGTATGGACGTGTTGTAATGACGGCAAACTCTGTTTGCTAAATTGGGTAATATTTTGGATGGTTGAGTTTCAACTTTGCTCACGCAGTCTCTGCTCAACATTATCTTATCAACTGAGTCCCCAAATACAATGTCTTTATCGAGGTACAGCAATCGGGTATTCCATTGTATGCACTTATTCAGAACTCGCTACATTAACCTCCTGGACGTCGTATGTGCGTTTCACAGCCCAAACGGAGGTATAATGAACCACTGTTCGTCACCGATTCTATTGTAAGGAGGTCACCATCCCGTACTTCCCGTACCTATCAATAACCACTTGCCATGTCCAGAGTGCAGAACCACTTGGATGCAGCGAGCGTTTTCAAAGAGTCATTTATCCGAGGCAGAGGGAAGGACACCTTTATCTTTTGCAACTTTGAGCTTTCGGGAATCCACGCAGAACCTCGTTGAACCGATTTTCTTCTTAACGAGCACTATTGGCGACACAGAAAGCACGTCAACGGTTCAATGACGTCATTTCTCTCCGTATTCTCTCTGTTTCTTTCTTTCTTTCTTTTTCCTGCTTGGAATCTGTCGTATTGTTATTGCGGTCCCTGTGCCGATCGTATGCTGAACATGTCTGTGCGCACGAAGTCTTCTTTAGATCGTGGGAACAAATCTAATCAGCTAATCGTTATGTTACTGTTATTCCCTCCGTAGCACTTAGATGACTATATCTCTTATCCATCACTGAAAATTTCCCTGATTTCCGGGTTGTCCTTTCGCTCCTTCCTCCGTCGTTCACTGCACGGCAGTTATAGGGCTATTAGCACTTCTCACGATGTCGGCGAAGTGGCATTCACCCAAAACTAACTGACATATCCGATGAATTCAATAGCCTCAATGGAACCGCATGACTTGAGGCGTCCGCCAGCACCTTCGCGACCATCAACGGTACCGCTACAAGAGGATATTGTATTATCCACTATCACATGACGTGAAGACTCAGATACACCCGGAATTCTTCGCCACCACAACCCTCCTACCACCAATCTTGTCAATTGTGGTATCTCGTTGTGTGTCACCAAAGGTTATCTGTCTCTTCCCGGTGTCGATGTTGCATTTGTAATTATGAAGGAAGTCATCACACAGAATTGCGTCGATGTCAATATCAGCCACCCAAGTACCGTTCGCAACTTCAAGTTCATCCACTTTCAGTTGGAACATCCAACGGAACGTCCAACGAACGAATGAACTGTCACCTACTACTGCCATATCAAGCGAAACCGCCTCGAGTCTGCAACCTATCCCACCACATAGTCTCCGATATACTACGGTTCGTGTCACAGTAATGTCAGCCCGTCGACAAGGATTCTCACTTCGACACCCTCCAGCTCACCCCTTAGGGTACATAGGCCTACGACGCTTTGACAGCGACTTTATGGGTCTATCTTGTGAGTAAGTCGACCTCCGCCGTACGACGCCGACTTCTGTTCGCTTTCTTGTTTCTTCACTCCTTCCACCGAGGACTCATCTTGCCTTGGATTGGGGCAATATCTCCTTAAGTATTATTTATCTCAGACATCGCCCTCATTCCAAATCGATTCTGGTTCAATTGTGTTAATGACTTCTTTCGTCTGTATTTCGATGGATATATATGAACGTGGCAGAAGAAGCTAGACTGTGTGGGCCATGTTTGGTGTCCTCTCCCGGTTGTCTGATCCTATTTCTAATAAGCGTACGAAATAATTCAGCTTGGTTAGCCCTTCCGAGCCACTGTTCAAGGCCTTCCTCGAGTGGTTGAAATTGACTCCTCTTCCTTCTGCGAGGTCAGCGAGTACTGCCTGAGCTTGATCCCTCAGACCGGCATCGAGTTGTAACGTCTTCGTCCTCTCATTCACCCATTCAATTCAGCGATCAATTCAAACTGAACGGTGTAGTCCTCCCAGGGAATTTATACATCAAATGAGGGCGTCTTCACCAGTGGACGCTATTCTTCGGTGGTTCATGATCGTGGTTCATGATAGGACTCACTCCCGTTATATGTCGGGTATTCCGGCTTCATTTCGCATCGCCATGGGTCTGTTCGGTAACGGCTTATACACCCCTTACTTAATTGATCTCGTTATTTTAGTATTTAGGAAACCCGATAAATAGGTTATTAATATTGACTCGAAGCCGCTCATAAATACTAGACACATCCTATCATATTCACCTAACGCCGGTTGGCGATGGTCGAATATCATAGGTCACGTAGTTTCTACGTAGTCCTCGTTGGATGTGGTCCAATGTGGGAGCATACCACGGTCTATTAACCTATTCCAACTAGACCAATTCCCTGTCATTGTTCATACCGAATTTAGGAGTTCACATTCACACTGAAAATCTACCGCAGGGTTTTACGAGTATCGTGGAATCTCCATGCATATCCCAAGTCCCCTGTAACATCCCATATTCAGCCCGACTGTGGAGACCCACCATATATGTATCCAGTCCCCTCTTCATCCCTATGTTTGAGATCTACCCCGAACATCTTGAATTCCTTACATATCCCGTGTCCCAGGTAGCATTTCTTTCTTCCTCCCTATTGGCAGATCTACAGCTAGTCCAATCACTCATCGAAAGATCGTCGAACGGGTTAGTTCCAATCTCCTTTTTTGGTAGAATACACTAGGATCCCACCGCTGTCACAATTGTAACGACGCCAAACTCTGCTGATGTGGAATGGTTACCGTCTCCTAGTCCGCTATATGTGTCTCTCAAGAACTCTCAATCCAATAATCTAATTAGGCGCAGTAATAATGATCAATAAGAAGAATATTAGCCCTTAAACAACAGAGCGGTATCTTGGTTTTGAGCTGTTTAGGGTGACATAGGTTGTTTGACTAGACAACGCGGACTTCCACACTGCGATACGTACGCCGAACTCGTCAATAAGCAGATATGCGACAGCGGCCATGCCGTCATCTACAAACTACGTCAGACAATGCCTATAATCATATAACGTCGCTGAGGCGACATGCATGAATAAGTTTGTAGTGACCTACTTGTTCTTGGTTTCCTGTTTGGCATTTGGAAGTTCCATTCTGGAATTTTCCATGTATACGACGTTGGTCTAGTAGCTGTCACGAAGTGATAAAATCGAGGGAATGAGTTTTCCACATGGGCCCCTGTCAGATAAGACATGCCGCAATTACCTATAAAGCGTACACATTTTGTGTTATTCTCGCTATTCGAGAACGGTTGCAGCACCTGTCAGACTATATTATGCTACATATATTGAAGGATGTACGCCTATGACCCTAACGTTAGGCAACCGTATATTGTGCCCGATACACACATCAATCAGTAGGCACTGTACCTATGGCCTACAAAACGAAAACATAATGGCCTTCCAAAATAATGAGGGCCTACGCAAGGCCTGGGAAGTGTTTCGGCGATCTAGGAGGTATTTTTAGCCAAAAGTTTATTTTCCACGCCATGTACGTGCCAACCGTAGCCGTACGCAAACAAAGGGGGCAGCAGGGGCTATTGCCTCCACATATAATTTTCAAATTAAACTATTTATCATTTTTTGGAAGTTGAGATTGATGAGATCGCAAAATAAGTTTGTCAGATGTAACATGGAATGCCTGGGAAGTGCCATTTCCGGTCATCTGGGAGGCTTTTGTGTCAAAATGAGGCTTCTGCCCAGTTGGAAAAATATTATTCTACACCCCACCTGCCTATGGTGGTCATAACAGTTAAATTATGGCAAGTGTAAACGATTTATTGGCACTTGTTTATATATTCACCAGTGTGGTCCAGTGGAATAGGGATATAACACTTGTACTTTACCTCCTTTATTAATCATTATACATACTCTTTTTTATTAAAATATTCCTTCCAAACCAAGACATTGGTAACACAACCGTAATGAGAAAGACGTTGAATTTCATAAATACATCAATTGCATAAGATTCACTCCCGTGACCAACTGTGCTATCACGTACATCATATCTTGGCATTTTGCAGTAAATTCATACATATCTATCATCCATATATTATGTGTATCAATTATTAACAATGACGACATTGATATTAATTCATAATAACAAATTACATATTCAAAAAAGTAAACGTCAATTGTGGTAGTTAACATCAACACAATATGCCACATGAAACCGTGATACATTGTCAGTCGTTGTTGTAAAGAAGAAAGTATAGTAGAATCATATTTACCAATATTCGTTCTGTCGGGAGAAGTACAAATGTTACTATGGAATGTCAATATTCTTAGGGATATCATGTAAAAACGTCTCAGGTCGTAATGACGAACTGGTTGCAATTGTTCTGTGAAATCATCAGTGCAACTCACTGAACGAAACTCATCATTCACCAAATAATTAGATAGTCAATTTACCTGTAAAGCACAATATATGAGTACACTTGTTCATTGTGTATGGACACATAGGACATATGGACACATTACGTATATATATATATATATGCAGTTATTGTACTTAAATATATGTACGTGTGTCTTGTAAGAAAATAAGATATTTACAGAAAAAAGCTAAAAGAAGTGTTCTCATTTAATTGGATCGCTACCTGAAACAATGTTACTTTTTTATTAAGGCCGTACCAAAAAACGGGTATACGTAAATACGGCAATAGTTCAGTATGTGAGACATAGGCCACAACGTGTTTGTCAAAATATTGCATATTCGGCACTTGGGAACACTCTACCAGACCCACGAAGGATGTATTTGTGTATTAAGTCAATATTTAAATAAAAGTCAAAACTGTAAAAGTAAGACCATGAAAAAATAATGTTGAAGTTTTACGGATGTCATGTGCAGTCCACTTCGAGTTCCAAAGCGACTGTAAACTGTCACGTTATAAACTACATCAATTAACACAATTGCACAATTATGCACATGCTAATGTGATGAACTATTCTACTATTTGAATTATTTTGTTTCTATATTTACCATACGTAGTTTTCAGTTGTTTCTCACTTACTGGAAGTTAACGCCACTGTACACGCTAACTTTGTCTCAAGTACCTCATATAGGCGTCTAACACGGCTATGCATAATATCAAACTATGCGTGTATACACTATAAATGTTGGCATCATTTGGAGAAATCCCGAACCGTTAACTTATAAGCGAATGGTTAGCTCCACTTGTTCGTTTTCTTGTGATGTAGTGAAGAAGCAATATGGTGCACCTTCGCTGGAGCCTGTCTTTTCCAATGCAAAGGGGTACGACGTGTCTTTATCATCGGCTACACTCTTGAATGAAATTGTCTGCACGAAATAAATTGAAAAATTATACTCAACATGTATACATTTTAATCCACTTTTAAGTATCATACTTAAATGTGCCATAGGAGATACCATTATATTTTGCTCATGACTCATTTTTCTGATCACCTATCTAAGCTTTACATTCAAAACTACGGGGCAAGATATAATTATCACAGAAATTACTCAATGATAACATGATATGCTCTTTAAATAAAACAGGGCAGTTATTAGCACTAATCATTATGTTAAGATCCCAATATTTAAAAAAAATGTGTTCAGCCGTTGCATTCGTATGAGGGATATTGTACATTATCCACAATGGTCTAAATCTGGGAAACGAGAACAAAATATGTTGGGGGATAAAATACAAAATTCTTGCTAATTGGGTTATATATCTGTAGCTTCGGCTGTGTTGTGTATTTGCTATATTTGTAATATTTGTTTTAAATATTATTATATTAAATTTAATGCTGATTGTCAAAAACATACTAAATAATTTCTCTGCTGGAAAATGAAAACGGGATTGGGGAACTTCTACGCCACGTGGCTTCATGACCTAACTGATAGGCGACTGCATATCAAACAGGAAAGCCTGAGTTCGACTCCCCGTGGAGTAAATTTGCTTTTTACTGCATCCAAACGTTTCAATTATTTCAACGAACCATGTATGTAGACATATTGTGTATGGGAGTTCGAGATATATTCACCCTATCTATCTATACATTAAAAATCTTCGGAAAGTCTTGAAATTTCGATTCATAATCCAAAGTTACCCCAACCCCTCCCGAAGATATGTTTAGTATCTACGTGTAAAGATGAAGATTGATATGCTATTGTCGTTATGTTATTGCCTTTATTATTATGTACGCATCTCGTTAAGCACGCGCTACACATCCTTGCTCTACTTTTATGTCAAAACTAGAGCACTGTCTTAAGTAAACCACCGCAAAATGAAAAGTATTATAAATTAAGCTATTTCATCATTACAGTGGTATGTGTCATATTACATTTCACATTAGTATGCTTCTGCATGACTAAGAATATCGTTCTAAGCTGTAAATGTACCTCTATCATCACTACCAATTGGATAGGAGGAGACAACTAATTACAACAAAAACTTACTCTGCCTATTTGAAATTCAACATATATTCTTCTGGCTAATATTTGACCAGCACTTTGATTTCTACATGCAACTGCAACACATATATAGTTGTTGCTCCAGCCGCACCACATTTTCTGAAACAGTATGAATTCGCAAAAGTAATCATCACAATTTGCCTCATCGTTTCTCATTATACAAAATAGTAAACTAAAAAATTATTTTATTTTAAAATAAAATTGATCTTATGATGAAGCTTTACCTTTGGGTTACTTTCCGACGTAAT
This sequence comes from Orphnurgus asper, assembly GCA_027574785.1. NCBI lineage: Eukaryota > Metazoa > Echinodermata > Holothuroidea > Elasipodida > Deimatidae > Orphnurgus > Orphnurgus asper. The sequence goes on from JAODAG010349576.1 coordinate 10,082, forward strand.
GTAAGTCCAGAAGCTTGGGACAACTTTTGTTAGAAACACTTGAAGAGGATGTCCACCTTCTTTTACAAATACAAACGGCTTTTTTTGGTATAAAACAAAATCTCTGTTCAACCTCAAAATCTGAAAGGAAAACGATTTTATTGTGGAATGCAAAGTTTTCTATTGTTTATAATGAATGGTTTTACTAATTGCTTTTAGTGTCATAGTTGAAATGAGAAAGAATTATTATAGCGTACCTCTCGTCTGCCGGGAAGGTCAATATAGTATCCGACTTCTATTTCTGCATATTTTTCATCTTTTTCTAATTTCCTTCCAGCTGTGTACACCTGTAGTCGCTTAGCTTCGACGATTTTTTCGTCTATCTCGTACTTCACCCAACAGAATCTCTCCAAGAATAGCATGCAACAATTTTCTTCCAATTTGTACTTTATTTTCGGGATCTCCTTCCAACTCGGCCTTTCTCCTAAAAACGTGGATAACGAATTATTAAAGTAATGTGCTCCTAGTTACAATTAACGTTTTGGTCTTAGGTCTTAGAAACATGTCTTCAAACTATTTTTTCATACAATATGACTATGGTATGCTTGGAGATTTGTAATATTGATTATAAGCAAACATATTATATCTACATAATTATATATATCATAGAATAACAATAGATAACAAGGACTTGGATTCCTTTGTGCAAGTCATCAGTGCAAACCACATACACAAACGCACGCGCACACAACTTCTCCAGACGCATTAATACTATTCCCGTCTTTACACGTATGTGCAGTAAACATTTTATTCAAGCGACTTGGCGAGAGCTTTAAAAAACGTTTGGAGAGTTTCATTTGGGGATCGTCACTGCGCTGCTAACCGCCAATTCGTTTAGCACTCCCACGGGTAAATTTGTCGTGGGATCATCAAAGAACTACGGACCGTACGTTAGATATGTTTCAATGGAAATTTGCAGCCAGTTCGTGCATTGGAGTACTGCGCTAAGGCTGCATATATGAACAAGTCTACGATATCGCTCGTGCACAATTGAGTGATGTACGATACATGGTAAATAAAATACATCTGTGCTCTGTTCTGCAGGTCCGCAAATGGACGATTCAGTAAATAATAAGTCGGATAAATTTAAAAATTGCAAACCTTTTTCGTGGTGACTCATATATACTTTCACAAAACTTTGTGGAAATCCCTCCTTCAACTTCAGACAATGTGGCAGTGTAAGCTTAACTGGACTGCGAAACGATGCCTTGTTCGGTAAAAGTTCTACTACAACTGATGCATTTTTGGTGAAACCACCAACAGGGGCATCCGATTTATCGAAAGGAATAATCGTCATTTCAATAAGTAGTGGTTCTTGAATCGCTCCACGTGGAATGCTTAGATTGACTCCAGTATGAGGAATGTGCATTTCAACTCCATCACCGAATGCAGTTACTGCTACTTTCAAATCCACATTTCCTTGCTCTGTAAATAGAGGAGACAGTTTAAGAAAACAATAATGCGATTGTTCCTGCTCTGCAGATAGTGATGACTCCCAGCATGACATCGTTATAGCTGTATACGTTGAAATCCAGACTAGGGATGTGCTATTTAAACAGGAATATACTATTTAAAACTTCAATGCTCGGACGAAGTATATGTGTTTGTAGTGTAACCACTGCGATTGGTTTCTGAATAAAACCAGATCATTACATACAGTACCTTTTGCATCACAATACACCTGATTGGGTACTTTCAATATATAAATTGACACAACATCAATAGAAAAGGGTATTACATTGAAAACGCACAAGCCATGTTATGCAACCCACTTCAGTTTCTATTTTCAGTTTGGACTAGGGCTGAATAATCAATATTCCTTCATTTTTTAGCAATTCTATCGGTCTCTTTGATCGAAATCAGACTTGAGCTGAAACGTATTCAAGTAATTGAAATGGTGATTTTCAATGTTTAATTTAATGTTTAATTCGGCAGATTGATGTTGAGCGACGCAAGGGACGTAACGTCTCTTGAAGACATTTGACTATTACGTTTGTTGGACAATCCACCGTAAATGGAGAAACTTTTTTTTAATTCACAAGTGTATTCGAATATAACCGGCAACAGTTAGTCTGTAAAAATAATCAAAATCGGAAGAAACCAGGTACTTCAATGCTCGTTTATTATTTGTATATGTGATTTTGAAGACTAACATTGCCATCTATGACTATGTCAATCACCCGGAACACTCATTACCGTACCTCACTCGCTCCACTCTGCTCACTACATCCATGTTAACAATGTCTAAAGCTTCCTTTTCGAGTAGATTTCTCGGTTAACAAGTCATTGTATACCTTACATAAACTATTGTTGAACGTAATCTGCCTGCACAGCTTGACAGAGAAAACATATGGAAATTTTAATATAACAGGTATCTGGATGCATGTTAACTTAAATAAGCATTTAAAATGTAATTAATTACACCAATATAACAGTAATCTCCCTCCGACCACCGTTGGCAGTCAGTTATCATCGCCCATTTTACCCAGCACTTGTTGGGTACACAACGTTTTTTAGAACAACCACACGAGAAAGAACTTGGAATTTTAGACCATCATATGCATATAACAAATTTTCATTGGTTGAACTATGGTTACTTCAGTTGACAATTTTCGTAATGTTATGATAGTATATGTTATTACCAACACCTGTGAAAATTGAAACAACCTTAACTCGAAACCGGTCTCCCAATTTTGAACAGACGCTAACGCGTTGATCAGATGTAATTTTCCTTAGTGTCCTTCAAATAAAAATCACGTCCATGAACAACGATCGGCATGTTAATTATATTCTGCTTTATAATTTGTTTACGTATTAAGTGTGTGTCATAGCGGTATCGGTAACGGAAGAATATACTATAATCTCCTTTCTTTATTGCAATTTCGATTTATGTAGAATCGCTCCGCCTTGAGAGTGAATAATTTTATCATTATTATTATTATTATTATCATTATTATTATATTATTTTGTATTATTATAAATGTCTTCCAAAGAACCTTATTGACCAAATACTTGCCATAAAATGCTACTATGTATTATGTACTATGTATACTATATATACAGTAACGCAAATGACCTATGGGTACATTAATGCCTATGATTGCGGACATTTTTCATGAAATCGTTAAAAAAATAGTATGGTTACAAATACAGTTAAGTTACAAAGCTTAATCAGATGTAATGAAAGCACAGGAGGTACAATATGTTAGACCTATAAACTATTAATAATGATGTTTTATGCTAAGGTAAACCATGCTCTCCATATTTGAGAAAAAGGTAATGATTGAGTGTGCGTTCCATAATTCTCCTAAATCTGTATAGTCGTTCAAAACATCAGCATCAAATAATGAACGATACGATTTATATTTTCTACTGTAATCTAGTGATACCGGTAGCCATTTTCACAAATTACCAACGAAAACATACCAGTATCATATGATATAGACGAATCGCCGTCATCACGGAATGACTGGGAACTTTCTACCTGTCAATAAAATCCAAGAAGCATTTCGTGATTAACAGACATTGTACTAGTTACTACTACTAGTCCGGAGCGAATGAGAGATGCTTATTTGAGCAACCAATCGGACGGATGTGTAGATTTTGTGACTTGTAATGTGTAATTTACATGTTGTATTCAAATATATTACGAAAAATTACCAAAGCATTATTCTTCTTCTTACATAGGCCTACGTGTTATCCCTTAATGAGCCAAAATAACCGTTGATAATATACATACTGAATAGTTCGATTTACATACCTACATACATACTAAATCATACATTAGATTGAGATTACGAATATTGTATAATATATATATGTATATATATATTATCGAATATTATAGGAACTACAAATAAAAAAATCATTTTTGTTCTATACAGAAAATGGTAACATATTTTTCAATTGATATCTTTACAACATGGGTAACGGTTTTGTGACACTACTAATTTGACTGTTACTGATATGAATACTCATTATTTTCACTGTTGGAGGCTGTGTTCACACAGCGAGGATGGGATCAAACTTACAGACAACCAAATATACATTATAACTACCCTTGGATTTTTGTTATGTGTTTGCCCACGCCACTGCTTCAATAATCAGTGACTTATCTAGATTTGTTTTCCTGTGGAGTAGACAAAAGGAAAATGCTGAATATTCCAAGGACGTATAACAAAATGAGACAATATGCACGTGCTTGTAATTACCCAATATATCATGCCATTGCGTAGTCTTTAAAATAATGTAAAAACAATGGCATTTGTTGATTCGAAGAGCAACATCTTAAAGTACTCTATCATTTTACCCTTGCTTTATGTTATAACTTAATATTTCTACCAACTCTTACCCCTGAATCTCTCGAGATGACAGATTTAACTTCAAAATGGTCAGACATTTTCTTTTGCTGACTCAAAGATTCTATTATAAAAAGGAAAGTGACTGATAGGTTAGAACAGTATAATTTTTCCGGTGCTTAATTCATATGTTGATTGACATGCTGGTTTGTGATTTATCGCTTCCTACTCGACTGAAGGTAGCCGTAATGTTTTTCTCTCTCTCTCTCTCTCGAAGAAGAAGAAAGGGATTGTAAGTTGGTTTACGTAAACAGAGTACATAGCTGCATTTGGTTCATACCTTTTCAACTAGGCAATTTGAGATCTATTCGCATGAAGACGTTGTGTAATAAATTTTAATCTCACCGTTTGATATTGTATCAGAAAGAAAACGGTTAACTCTCTGCTGTGAAGATATAAAGCGAAAATATATAACATACACAAGCAACGTATTAGAATAAGAAACACAAAACGTTCCATCTTAAAATACTAGTTTCATGCTGTAATAAGCTTGGTTTTTCCACATCAAAAAGAGTTTTGCATGAAGTTACAGCAGTGAGAAGTCGATAAACAAGCAGTAATGCAAGTTTTTCATGTCGTATAAAAGTAACAATGGTAAATAAATTAGCATAGTACCATTGTATATAACAGTGAAAGGGTTTTAATTCGTAAATGTATATGGGTATGAGCACACTAGTAATAGTCTAGTAATTGTTGCATATCTTGTAATAATGCATGAGTTAATTAAATACTGAAGGGCATTGAGCATGTTAGTATGTTGTTGATTACGATTACGATTATAGATCATATGAACGGGAATTGGAATACAAAATATCTTGGATCATGCGAGTAATGCAAGCTTCGCGAAACAAATCACTAGTTTCGAAGACCAAGGAAAGATATGTTAGACTAGTGTAATCTACGTAAGTATGTGAAAGTCTGCTTGTGATTTCAGGGACGAACTTTTTCTTTTAACTTGTTTTACTTGACACTCGCTCAGGTAATTATAATTTTTAAATAATATGTGATAGATGTGTTCGATAAAAATGTATGCGTTGTTAAGTCCGTCGCTTGTCAAAATACATTCAACTAACGAATATTATACTGCAATGGGTCGATCTATATGTAAACATACTTACATATGCTGGACTTGTTTGCTCATCTAACGTTCTTGCTAGTTCAGTGAATTTCTCCTTTATATGCAGATTATCTTCTTCTAAATTGGATGTTGAGTCTGCCAGCATCGTTAGTTTCGACTTTATCTAAAATATAAGAACAGTAAATAACAATAAACTACGAATCTTATAGTCCGTTATAACCACCAACGTTGCGTTTGCTAACCATTACCAATTTGTCATCAGACAGAATGTACTAATGTACTAATGTAGGTAGGATACACACGTTGATATTAAGTTTAGTATTCATTCATATTAGGTAATGTATCATCACCTCAACTACCCTTTATATTTGCAAAGTGAGAACTGATTGGAGACATCAATTAAATATTTCAAACTGGTCTCCAGTGTACCACTCATTGCCTCACATAATTTACGTTAAGGTTACTTTTCCATTAAATGTAGCGGAAAATGTTACATGTTTTTCTCATCTGATTGCCGCAGTGTATCTTTCGTATTTTATCGATAACGTGATCGCGGCCGACACATAAGCTCATCGGAGAGCTAATATGTCTAGGTAAGCACCGCAAAGTCGAAGTCCTCGTGAACTAATAAATATCCCTCGTCATACGGTGTGGTATTGCTACGCACGGTAATGGTCGGATTGGGTATATTGGAATGATTTCTTGTTGATACTCCTCGACTACTTCGGTAGCAAGAACGCATCGGTTATTTACATGGCTACTCGCTGTGGCACTGGTGCTTGGCTAGGTAGTACTGTGTAAACTTTTCCGTCGACGGACAATTAGAAGTAGGAATTTATGTTATAATATTTAGTATCCCAGTTATGCTATTGTTTAGTGGATGTTGTTTTATTGTAGGTAATTATGTAGCCAATATGTAATGGTATAGGCGTCGAATTAGTCGACCGGATACGTAACATGTATGGAAACGTAACACTTTGGAGTTCAAGAAATAATTCGCCTTAACAACATAGTCTATGTATCGTGCATGTTTATTGTAACACTAACTGCACATATTAGTTACCGTATACCTTAACACACTTTACATAATAGTAGATCTATTATACCCACCGAAACAACATAATAAGTAATTGTAGTGTATTTATTGATCCCGCAAACCGTATGATTGACTTTATACCATTGTACTTTGCTTAGTTTATAACCCCGAATGTCAGTGAATAGTGTAACGTTTTAAATACGCCTTTATTACTGTGTGTCAATCAAGTAATAGCATTCCAAAAGGTCATTCCAAAGGGCACTATAGACGAGGATGACAAGGTCCATAGACTACGGATTTTAATTATAAACTTACGACGTTTCCTCTTTGCTATGCATGTCATTTTCAGATACGTATGCAAAAGCAAGAAATACTGTATGTATACTATGCGTGATACGTTATCATAAACGTACTGGTTAATTAAATCCTACAAACATATTCCCATGAGTTCACATTGTATCATGGATACATCATGCATAAATTACATGAGGAAATAGCACTCGTTGATGTAAGTTTCATTTTAATATATTGTTAAATATATAATAAGATAAAAGGTATTCATTTATTTAATAATTGACCAACCAATAACACTGTGTTTGTGTTCTTTGATAATAGAAACACTTGAACTATCCTTGGAATATTATACTACGAAATAGTGGAGTTATATCAGTCAGGTAAGCAATAATCGTATTAAAATCTGCACTCGTTTACAGGTAAGTGTGCATAGTGGCGAAATACGTCTTGAAAAAACACAGAAAACCAAAAACTGGGTAGATGAAAGGTATCATACATTATTGCAAAATTTGGAATTTAATTAAAATGCGCTAAATTCCATATATCTCAGCAACAGCATGGACATGGACATGAAATTCGGACCAAAATTTTATGTAAATCTATGATGTTATGTACCACTTTAATAATTATAATCATGTACGATCTTCCACTACTATGTCATCTAAACAAACATAGTAAATCAGACTCAAAATTAGAAAGGAACTGGATTTTAGCAATGAAATAGTCAATATTGTTTATCACGGATACCTAAGAAAGAAGGTGATACAAAATAAATATCAAACACAATGTGAAAATATCGTGTTTTGATATCGAATTAATCTAACCACTAAATTAGACAGCATATATGATTTATAGTATTTACATGAGCAAATTTTCATTTGGGAGAACAATTTTGGAACAAACTGTCAAAGTCACGACTATGACTAAGCTCGTTATTTAATTCATTATTAAGTTTACTCTTTCGATGGATAGGTGTACGATATTGTAGTATGCTTTGGTGTCATGAACTTACTTCTAATAGTAATCCCTGATGGTTTGCAGCCGTTGCTTTCGATACTGCTGAGCTCTCCTTCAATCTTGTCTGTGTATCTTCAAGTACACTGTCCATTTTAAATGCTAATCGATTCTGCATTAAGAACACGAGACGTGGAAAGAAATACACGGATAGTTGTAATGTTATGTAATTAAAACCACCTCGAATGACATATTTTTAACGCCTCAACTCAATACGTAATAGATTGGCCTCATAAACGGGTTATGCGAATTATTTAAAACATCTACAAATGTGGCGTAGTCAGTCTAATTTTTTTTTATAATTTATTACATAGTAAAGTACATGTGGTATGTATGAGTTGATACATTTTAGCTATCACATGGAGAAACCAACACTTTATTAACACTTGTTGATGTATTGTCAAGTATCCTTTATGTGTCACTATCAATTGAACCATTATTGATCAAAACAATAGAACAATATACGGAATTACATATCTCATCACGTAAAGTGGATCAAACAAATTTGTTGTTCAATTGTACTTGATGTACTTTTTAACTCGTGATCTCTATGAAACGTATTATACTTAATTGAAGTAACGATTATTCCAACGTAACGTTTGAGACAATAGAAACATACCAATTAGCAATATAATCATTCATCATAGCAGTGAATTACTTTAGCTTAAACGTGTTGAGATAATGATTCCAAAATCACGAGATTATGAAACATATACAAAATCATTATTTGCATAATTACGTATGTGATTTATCTAAGTACCTGAGATGTCAACATTTCTTGTCGAGCAACTTCTTCTTTCTCTTTTTGCAAGTTCTCCTCAAGCTTTCTTTGTTGATCTGTAAGTGTAACATTCCCTTTCTCCACATTCTTGATAGTCGTTTTAGCCTATTTGATTATACAATATTAAAGAAGAGAATGTCAACTTACAATATATAGCCAACGTTGTTGTGAAAAATTAATTAACAACATGTTTTAATCATTTTTCTTAGCAGTTATGTAAAATCAGTTTGTACATGTTGAGATAACAGTTCTAAAATCACGAGATTTTTTAAACGTTTAATTTGCAAATATACACAGTTCCATTATTGGTATTTGTACTTAGTTTGATTGTGATGTTTGTTATTTTGAAAACCTTGTTTGTTCATCTTTGAAATTCTCATCTAATGTGTTTCTTTTTTACTTTCAAGTAGAGAGTTGCTTCTTCTAACTTATGTTAACTCCAACAAAATAGCTAGAACAGAGGGATCAATATATATTTTAACTATATGGTATTCATATTTGTAATATACAGTACAAGGCAGTTGATGTTTTAATCACAGTGGTTCGCTGGATATGTGATCAGAAACGGAGAGATGTTTAAACGTAATCATTCAAACGAAAGTTCATATTGTATAAAGCTACACGTAGATAATGAGCGGCGGCAATCGTTATAATAACACAAAATTTCAACTTTAATAATTTTTTGCTGTATACATTTATGGATCACAAGCTTTTAAACACAATGTACTCTCGCATAATTATGTATTTAATTTATATAATTACCTTAGATGTCAACATTTCTTGTCTAGCAACTTCTTCTTTCTCTTTTTGCAAGTTCTCCTCAAACATTCTTTGTTGATCTGTAAGTGTAACATACCTTTTCTCCAGATTCTTGAAAGTCGTTTCAGCCTATTTGATTATGTAAGATTAAAGAAGAGAATGTCAACTTACAATATATAGAAAACGTTGTTGTGGATAATATAATTTAATTAACAACATGTTTTAATCATTTGTCTTAGCTGTTATGTAACATCAGTTTGTACATGTTGAGATAACAGTTCGAAAATCACGAGATTTTTTAAACGTTTAAAACGGCGGCAATCTTTATAATAACACAATCTTTCAACGTTAATAATTTTTCGCTGTATGTATTTAGGGATCACAAGCTTTCAAACACAATACACTCTCGCATAATTATGTATGTGATTACCAGAGATGTCAACCTTTCTTGATTGACAACGTTTTCTTCCTCTTTTTCCAAGTTCTCCTTAAGCTGTCTTTGTCGAACTTCAAGTGTAACATTGCTTTTCTCCAGATTCTTGATAGTCGCATCAGACTGTTTGATTATGTAATATTAAAGAAGAGAATGTCAACTGATCTGTTTTATAACATTAGTTTGTAGATGTTGAGAATACAGTTCTAAAACCACAAATTTATGTAAATGTTTAATTGACAATTATACAGTTTCATTTTTTGTATTTGTACTTAATTAACTCTTACTAAATAACTAAAACAGAAGGATTAAGTTTAATTAATATACGGTTACAATAAATTTGGTATGAGGATCACAGTGGTTCCCTGCAACGCTTCCATCGGTGAAAACTG
>JAODAG010349687.1:0-20250 GCA_027574785.1 Orphnurgus asper
GTAACATTAACTTAGTACTAACAGTGTTAGTACTAAGTTAATGTTACTCGGCTAGGCTAATCTGTTATCCACTATCTGTGTTAGTAACACAGTAATAACGTTTCATCACTTTTGTTTCATGAAAATCAAATTTGCCTCGGCTAGTCTGTCAAACTATGTATGCATAATGCAGTATATGCTATTGCTAACTTCATTATGAATTTCAAAACTTTCTATTTTCTTTGTGTGTGTCAATTGATTATACAGTATTTAAAATTGCTGAGGGTAAATAAGCCTAGTGCTAGACTATAATTCCTAAATTCTAGCCCAGGCCTAAATTGACTAACAATTGACTTGATCAGGTACATTATTTACTGTGACTAAAAAAAACCATTCACCAAGAAAATTGTTTTCACTATGCAACTAATTCATCCAATATCTGGTACAAAATGTATCACGATCTCTCACGGCCAGAAATGTTCATAATATGCTATACTAAACAATGCATGTTGGATTTCTGGTTTAAAAATGATCTGCCACAGTAAAGTCTGTAGTTCACACTTACTGTACAGTAGTGGCAGTCAATAAAGTCAATAGAGGCCTAGCTACTGTACACACTGCAATTTAAGTTTGATGTCTGAAGGTACTGCACAACATGTATTTAAAGCCACAGTATGGAACCAAACATTTCCAGGATATACTGTTAATGAATGTAATAAAATAATTCATATTTTGCTCAGTTATTTAAAAATTACAATACAATTTATTGAGTCGATATATGTATATACTGTACTGGGCCAGAGGGTTGAATACCAGTTGGTCCTTTGTGGGCCAGAACTGTCTTCAGTGGTCATATAGTTTTCTTCAAACTGTCCATTGTAACAATTTGAAGTCTCAAAGTAAAGTTTATGGTATTTTTCCCTTTCTTCCTTTGTTGTTGTCCAGGATGGACACAACTGTTTACCACTATTTGCTGAGAACACCGAGTTATTCGGAGTCTACGACGGACACGGTGGCCCGGAAGTCGCCATGTACTGCGCAAAACATCTCCCCAGGGTCATCAAGAATTCCCCCGATTTTAAAGACGGCGACTTGGAGAAAGCCTTAGAGAAGTCGTTCATGAATTTTGATGCTACTCTCAAGGAGGAAAAAGTGATCCAGCAACTAAAAGAAATTGCTGGTATTCACAATTGCTCAGATGCAGGTAAGGTTTTAAAGCTTTTGCAAATTATTTTTGGGGGTAAATTGAATGTACGTTGGAACGATTTTTTCAATGCTTGATATCTGGTACTATGGTTACTGTAAACTAAATACGAGTGGCAAACAAGTAGCACAGGACCCATCTGAAACCAAAATATTGAGATCACTGTTAATCCTTGCTGTTTTAGTAATTTATCATGACTGGAAAAGGGTCTGAAAAAGAACTGCAAAATTATTTGCTCCAAGTATATTTATGGTACAGTACTGTATGGGTGTCGTTTAATATGACCAAAAAATTGTGTCTTTCCATGTACTGAACATACAGCAATATTTGGAATAATAGACAATCTATGATATATATATCCCTTTGTCATACGTGTTTGTCCTGTTAATTTCCCATTTGACAAAATTAAACCAGTATCGTTCATGGTACACACATGGTTGTGTAAGGTTCTTAACTATACTGCCCAAGCTATTCAAAACTTGTTATCCTGTATTATTCACTCCTTGCAATCCGTGCCTTTTATGCATTTTATCGTCAACAGCAATCGGCTGTCACTGATATTACGACGACGTACTGTAGCTGTACTGTAGTGGGCATTGTGCGCTTGTTTTTCTGCTGAATCAGTATGAAATTACTGGTAGTACAGAGACACATTGCTATTAACGGATGGTCTCTGTGACCGTACTGTACAAAACTGTTGTGTTGACATTGCAATACTTAACCAAAACTTTTGAAACTAGCCAGTTTGGGAGGAGGATAGGGACTTGGTTTGATATCGGTCGGTATGAGAGTGCAAACCTGGTCTGTAGATTATGCTCTAGCACCGCTATTTTTTTTTATATACTAGGTTTATACTGTATGGGTTGAAAGCTATATTGTCGGTATGGGTCTACAGTATCTATAATGCTGAGTATTACTAGGATTTGTTGGTACAGTAACATCAACAGACCTTAACGGAGCAGTTGCGGGAATTGACAGGTTTAAAGCAGTTTCTTGAGTCTGCTACAGTTAATGAATGCAGATAATCTATGTATTTCACAGCATTTTTCTCATCCAACTAAACCACTTTAAACAGCCAGAAAATTATACCTGTTAGGAGTGGTATGTATTACTGTACACTGCTAATTAGGGATATATAGAAACGAAAGTAAACTTACTACTCATCATTTCATAAATTAGGTTATTGCCAACATTGAGGTATGATTGGAACGCTAAACAATAAATTCCAGTCCAACTCTCAAATGCTGCTTTAAGTAATTCTCTGAAATTAAAGTGTACTTTCTTTATGTATATAATGTATATCTTGAACAGTGTACAGTAAACTGCCTTTGAATCTTGCATCATTAAGGGAGAGGGTACACACAGCATAGCAAATTCATGCGAGGTTTACATGAGTTTTTCGGTGTCCACACCAAAACTCGGGGGGGGGAAAAAAAAAAGAGTCCAACTAAGGCGTTAAACTGTGTACAGCTACTGATATAGAATTCAAACATTAAGTCACATCTTTGGAGTGTGCTGAGCCTCTTCAGAAAATGCTCCTTGTTTTTGGCATGTACTGAGAATCCACCTCTTAAACATTCTCCATTTCTCCTTCCCGCTCTCTCCCGGTCACAGAAGAAGACGAAGTGGATAATTTACAAGAAGAAGCTAATCTACCTTTAGGCGAACTGTTGACTAAATTTGGCATGCCTTCCAGCAAAAACCAACGATCACTCCGTAAGATGGTCAATCGCGAAGACCTGCTATCTCCGGTCGTCTGTAAGAAGAAGCCGGTGTTTCCGGCGTTGAACGACGGTGACGACAAAGGCATCACCAACGGGTCCAAGGCTGTGGAGGATGGGAGGTCCCAGACGGCGGAGGATGACGAGGCGAGTCGACATCCGGCAGGACCGGCAACAAAATCTGACATAGAACCTGGTGAAGACGATTCTGGGAAAGTCATAAATAATGGACAAAAAAATGAAAACACGCCCAAGAGCGAGACAAGCGAGAGTCATTCCAAAGATGCTGCCAGATCCGAAGATCCGATTATTAAACCGTCTGAATCTGAAGCCATTTGCAATGGAACAATGGGGGATGCATCCAAACCTCGGCAAGGTGAGTTGGGGGCAAGGCTTTCCGGATGGTAGCTGGGGGGGAGGGGGGATTTCAAGAAGGTAGTCGTTTGTTACGAAGCTTTCAGCTGGCATTTTTGAGCTCTAACTAAACTAATTTGATGAAAGTTGAATAAATTAATAAAAGATGAAAAGTCTTATTGCAAACTATTCATTCCAGCAACTTGAATTACCAGTCTTCTTCCCCACTACTCACAAAGACGTTCCTTTAGATCATGTACACGTACCATACTGCTTTAAAATCATACATGTTAATGAGACACGCTAGGGTAAGCAAGAATCTTAACAAAAAGTTGCCAAAAATATAGAAAAGATAATAAGCGGATGAAAGAAACTTGTTTCAGTGGGAAAACGATGCCATTAGAGCTGCTCGTAGTACAGTATATATATTATAGTGGTATGTTAGTTGGAGGCAGACAGATGAGTGAGTTGCTTGTTAATACCAAAACCACTAAGTTTTGGGATTTTGTCCTATAAAAGAGAAACATAACCTAATTATCCTGATAAAATATAGCTCCATGCCTACGTGTCGGTGTTGACAGTCGATGTTGTCCCAATACAACCTAAAACTGGTGTGGTGTAATAGTGAACAATAATAATAATAATCCCGAATCCAGCCAAGAAGTTGATCAATGTGCTTTACCAGATGTGCTCTGCGTAAGATTGTAAAGACAAGGGATGTGTGGTATCTCTTTGATAAACTGTCCAAGTGAGTCAATGATCGAAGACGGACTGGAACGGAGTTCCACAAGCAAGGGTCGGTATGTTGGAAACTGCGATCACCAAACGTTCTTGTGTGAGACACTGGGACATAAAGTTGGAAGGTTTGTCACTTGTGGTTGGAGGACATCGCATAAGTACTTTGTGGGTACAAATTTTATGGCCCGAAAAACCAGTTAAGAGTATCTTGTAGTCTACACGCACTTCGATTGGAAGCCAGCATAATTATCGGGGCAATGGTTGTATATCTGCTCGACCTGGTGGTCATTTTTGGGATCTGTTGTAGTCAGGTACTGTAGGTTCATCCGTTTTCTACTTTGCAGCATCCATAGAGTGAATAAATATATCATGTTGCACCTATCCAAATTCAAGGTGAAAATGATACATTGAAATATAAAGAAAATCAAACCATATCTTTGTCAGTGTTGCAAATATGACAATTTTCAAAGTTCACTCTTGGGTAGAAAGCGTGACAACTTCAATTATCAGTAGCTCAAAACAAGAGTGCAGTAAGTAACTGCTAAGAATCTCGCTCTGAGGACCCTTTTTCTCGGCTTCCTTTTGGCTAAGTTTACGGTGTTACGGATGGGCTGCACATTACTGTACTGTACGTGGCACTATGCACTCGCTCAATGATCTCTAGGACTTTAAGAGAGTCAGATCGAACTAGGTCTGGGAAGCTAGTCCGTTTGGCATGACAGTGCCGTGGCATATGCTGCCGTTGTTCTTTTTGACAGAAACTCACAAATTGTTAATGGAAGATGAAACAGAGGAAGATGACGAGGATTTTGAAGATGAGGACGAAGAGGAGGAGGAAGAAGAAGAAGAATTTGCAGATGATGAAGATGATGGTACTATGCCTCCTAGCTCCGGTCATGAAGAGGTACAGTGGTACTACTACTACAGGCTCTGTCCGCAGTACCTGATTTACTTGGAAAATCCAACTTTAATCATCTGTGAATGAATTCTTTGCAATTGCTCTTTACTTAATCTGTCTCCTCAGCAACACTAATCAGCAGCACTTTAAGTGTAACCTAAAACAGTAATAATTTGTTTTAAACACTTGTACACTGTCCTAGTCTAGCCACCAGCCTGACCTTCCGTGCCTAGGTTCTTCTTAATCTTGCCATCGAGAAGTCTAGAATAGTTGCGAGTAGACCAAATGATGAGTATGTTTTGAGTAATCTACCAGTCTTAGAATGCCCCTATGCCTAGTTTAGAGGTAAGAGTAAAGGAGCTTTTCTGAAGAAAGATTTGTGGACAGAACCCATCGATATGCTTCTGAGTGTGACCCTGCTGTTAGGAGAGTTGCAGTCGTTTTGAGGAATTATGTGAAGTTAGTGAAGATGTTGGACAATTTATCTCACGAACAGACGAGTAGAGTTATTTGATAGCAGAAGTTTGTTGATCGGCTCTTCCCAAGCCTGGACTGATCCATGACCTGGTTACAACAGCTCCTTGAATTTTGTTGTTACAGTACGTTCTGTCGATGAAGTTTCTGGTTGATGTTGTTGATGGTCTGGAGGGTTGTGCCTAATTTCATACACCTATTTATTCCAAAGAGCAACTGTACTGTACTGTTGCTTTATTGTCTTACAGTTCGTTGCAAGCAGGAAAGCTCTAACGGGCCAGCCGTTAGTTGGGATTGCAAAACAAAAATGTGTGACACTGCGTGACTACTGTTGGGTTTTCTGGAATATAGTTTGTCGAATGTTAGGTGTAGGGGAAGGAGAATTAAAAGTTGAGATTACGGCAGGGGTTCGGGGGGGATGTACAGTGTTTAGTATTCCTTTAAATTTTAAATAAGTAAAAACTGATGTTTTGGCCTGAAATCTTCCCCAGCCTGGAAGCGACAGCGGCACCACGGCATGCGTCGCCGTACTTAAAGGAAACGAGATCATCGTGGCAAACATTGGCGATTCCAGGTGTGTCCTCTCAAGAGCCGGAGAGGCGATGGACCTCTCTGTGGACCATAAACCTGAAGACGACGAAGAACTGCAGAGAATAGAGGGCGCAGGGGGTAAAGTGACCTTGGACGGAAGGGTCAACGGAGGCCTCAACCTGTCCAGGGCCTTTGGTAGGTTCCCTCCCCACGGTACTCTCTACTGTATCTTAAGAATGTGTGCCTCTCGTTGTCATTAATGTCTCGTTGTCATTAACGCCGTCGATGAGTTCCGCGTTGTGTCATTGAGCTGAGTTGAAGATGTCAGCTATTATTTAACTACAGTCTGAAGAATTTGTAATGCTCGTTTTCTCAAAAGAGGGAATCGGAATATGACTGGGAAAAGTGACACGCCTAGGATTAAGTTTAATGTTAAATTTTACTGCCTTAATTGGTCCAGTGTATCAAATGAGTTAATTTAATCAATTGTTCAGTATAGTCTTTTGTGTACATTTGATTAAATTGGGAGATTTTTGTCATTCCACTGTGACTACGGACTAGAAATTACGGTAGGAATATTTTCCTGGTAAAGTTTTCACCTCTTTTAAATGTTAACTTAATCTGTAGGGATGTGGGGGAGGGGGTTGGCTGCTTGAGATTTAATTGTCATGTTTTGCATTCCTTCGACCTTCCACATGATCAACTTTACAATTTTCTACCAGTAAATTTATTTATTTATTTCCAACTCCTCACTTACGTTTACCTGTCCCTCCTACCTGCGCATGATATCTACTACACACTGCTCCATGTGGTTTTCTTCAATATGCCATAATCCATAACGTTGACCTTTGACCTTCCAGGTGATCACTGTTACAAGACCAACGACGAGTTGCCTCCGGAAAAGCAAATGATATGTGCCTTCCCTGATTTACAGAGACTGACTATAACGGAGAAGGACGACTTTATGGTCATTGCCTGTGATGGCATATGGTAAGTTGGTTTGCATCATCAATGGCACTCAATTTAACACTGCCATTATGTCATCGTATAGGATGGGAGGGAAAATCCATCTTCCCCTTCTACGGAAGTCACGAAGGATAAATCACTTCCTAGTTTGTATATTCTGCATTTCTATATATTACATTTGTACTTTATTACCTCTGATTTTTAGGGGATGATATTGGTTTACCTCTGCTTGTCAGTAGTTTGGAGGTATTTAGTACCTTTTGATTTGATTTTGGATGGTTTTTGGTACCTCTGCTTGTCAGTAATTTGGAGGTATTTAATAACGCTGTCTGTAGTGTGGAGGGTATTTATTACCTCTGATTGTCAGGGGATGGTATTTGTTACCTCTGCTTGATAGTAGCTTGGAGGTATATTTACTCCCTCTGATTGTCCATAGTGTGGATTGTCAGGGAAGTTTTTATTACTTCTGATTGTCAGTAGTTTGGAGGTATTTATAACCTAATTGTCAATAGTTTGGAGGGTATTTATTACCTCTTATCGTTAGTAGTTTGAAGGGTAGTTATTACCTCTCATTGTCAATAGTTTAGAGGATATTTTTTTTTCCTCTCATTGTCAGTAGATTGGAGACTTTAAAATGACATGAAAATCTAGACTTGTTTCATTCAGAGGTGAAAACCATTTGCAAGAATAAAGATAATATATTGCAGCATCTACACCAGTTCCTAATCGTCCAATCTTGATCAGGGACCCCAATGATATGGGGTGCAGCATGGTTCGTTCCTCATTTTAAAATCTTCTGTCCTCAGGAATGCCATGACCAGCCAAGAAGTGGTAGATTTTGTGAGAGAAAAGTTGGATGCCGATAGCAATGTGAAACTATCTGATATATGCGAAGAGGTGAGTGTCGCTGCCAGGGGTAATGTTTTCCAGAAATATGTGGTTCAGGAGGGCAAGAACGACTCATTTACTCGGATACTGTTAGCAATGATGAAAGCGTGTCATAGTAGCGCCACATGTAGTGCCATAATTGTGAGGAGTTTGTGTAGTGGTGTGTCATGTACCAAATTATTGTTGGCACCCCTTGTGGCATGCTGAAGTATCACAGTCATGCTAACTGTCATAGTCTTGCTATCATGGTATGATAAGTACCATGATCATACTAAGGGTACCATACCATGTTAAGTACCATTGGCATGCTACCATAGCTTGCTATAAGTACCATAGCATGCTTCATATGTAATTAATATTGGTATTTGATATTTGTAACTGAAGTATGTGAACATTGAACATGGAATCAATCTTTCTCCTCCTTTTGGATTGTGATCTCATACATCGATACTTCAACTAATCGCAACTGAATATTCAATATTTTCATATTTTTACACTTCTTCGTCTATTTGCTTGGCAAAGCTGTATGGCTCGATACACACCCGGGCCAGTATTAGCAGGAATCCTCGGCAATATTATTATTGTTAGAGTTTTGTTGGTTTGGAAATTGCCCACTTGCTAATCAAAATTTAAGAGCTTAAATTTCCGGCTTCAAGAAATGTTATTGTTTGGTACTTCTTTTCTTATACATATTCTATGTGTCCACCCAAACAGTAAAGTCTGAAATTTGTGGAACTGGTATTAGGGCCTCCAATTTTCTGCAATCGCAAATATCACAGTAAAACAAATTCTTGTTTAATTGACGGATTTGTGATTTTTCCATATGTTTGGAAAATCAATGAATTGCTAATAATAATTCTTTTGCTCGCCAAAACGGTAGAACAAATTGAAAACAACGTAGCCTAATATGTTTAGCTATAGGCTAGGACTATAACGTTAGCTAGCCATAATACCACATTACTGTAGTACTGCAGGCTCCAAGCACACAAAAAACATTCATGACTCTCAGGAAAACAAACCCTATCTTCAGCCGACTAACAGCTCGACATTCTTTCAGAGTGTGCATGCCTGCATGATAGATCCAAAGGTATCATGCAGGCATAAAGCAAAGCCCAACATAGTGCTATAGAGCAAATACTGGTCCCTAGTACTAAATACCGCCAGGGCACGCCTGGATAGGAGTAAGTAAATCCCACCCGGGGGAAAAAAAATAGAGTCCTGGTACGAAATGATGCTTGTTTTTATTACATATTTGTTGCAAAGATGTATAATCGAAGTATATAATTGAAGAAATCTCGCATTTGGCGGATGTTTTGAGTCTACGAGAGGTCGACTAATATTACAAGTATATACATGAATCCTGTATATACGTACGTAAAACACTGCTACGGTGAAATTCTACGTCAGCATCGTGGCAAAAGATGCCTCCCAATGTCCAGTTGCGGCTTTTGGGCAACTAATTATCACCCTGGAATGGCCGGCCATCTTGAGATAATATAATAAGAGATAAAGGAAATAGAAGAGATCCCTAAATACATTCCATATAGCTTAGGTTTATCTCGTACTCTGTGTGAATTTTGACATGACAACCGGCCGACCTAGACTAATGACGTTCTTTAGTACACTGTAGTGATGTTCACGTTTATGTACATACATTTATGGCAGGCTACGTGATTGTGCTTACAATTAGAAAAAAAACCACATATAATAAAAAAGACCAGGACTTTTTCAATATATACAGGGTTATTATTGTACAGTGCTCTCTGAGGTGGACGAACCAGCAAATTAAATACCAACAAATCCAGAAAAGGTCCAGCTGTAGCTTGGAGATTATGTTCACAGGCCGAGGTATCACACATAAGGCATTATGACTCCTTACATTGAGAATAGTAATATTTGAGTGTACCGTTACACACCCCTGCATCACTCACAGATCCTATAACACACTTCAGATGGGGGAATTGGACAGATCAGTCGTGGATTTGGACATACTGTACGATTCGCATATTGCAACACTGTACTATACGTTGTACATCGAGTGCATTGTGCACTCCTCGGGAGCCATTAAGACTTGTGTATCGCAGTGCCTTTTACGCACCCTGTGTCAACAAATTCTCGATACCTGGCCCACCTTCTTTCACAGGTCACGTCACCCTATTGAAAGTTGAATTGTGCAAAGTAGGCCGAGAATATATACAAAGAAGCCCGCCAAGCAAACCGTCTCTTTCAATCTAACGAGAGCTTTCTCTTCTCTCCCTTCCCTTCCTTCCCTCTGTTCCAGTTGTTTGATATTTGCCTAGCACCCGACACATCGGGAGATGGTACAGGGTGCGATAACATGACTTGCATCGTCGTAGTTTTCACCCAAACCCAGGACGACAAAGAGGAAGAAGAACCGACGGGAAAGAGAAAGGCAGGGAATGAGGACGAGACGCCGGAAGGCCCCCAGAGTAAACGGCCAAAGGTTTAATTTGGGATATGCTTCAGTTCAAATGGCACCAAGGAGACTACGTTCACTTTGGTGCACTTGTACCACTTGGCCAATCGCCATGGAAACATCAGCAGCCAAAGAGACTGCAATGCGATGCAGTAATATACCATCACAGATTCTTGTAAGAAGAAAAAAAAATAATTGAGAAAGCTTTTGTCAGTCCATTCCTTTGGTAAAATGGTAGAAAAGTTGTATTCACTGGCATATTATGCTGAAAATGTTTTCGAAGAAAGAAGATGATTTACCATTTATTGATAGTCTGATTAATGGGAGAAGGCCTATGGATTGATTTTGGGTGGAGAATTGTAACGTCTTGGATATGCTAAAAGGTGGTTAAAAAACCTGACGGTTGAGAGCAGATATCTGAAAGTCCAAAAAGCAAAAGCAACAGTCGCTTTGAAAATCATCTGCACCATGTTATTCGTAAATAAAACACCATTGGCAGTTTAATACATTGTATATATATATATATATATATATATATTCGTCAACTATAATGAATAAGGTAAGGCACTTGATGCAACATGAATCTGGAGCGGCTCGTTTGCTCTTGCCTCTACCATCATTAGCAAGATTAGCCACTTCAAGAGCAACCCCTATGTTATGGTGAACATTCACGTTAAGGTAAGGCACTTGATGCAACATGAATCTGGAGCGGCTCGTTTGCTCTAGCCTCTACCATCATTAGCAAGATTAGCCACTTCAAGAGCAACCCCTATGTTATCGTGAACATTCACGTTACAACTGTGTGACATCTGACACCAAAACAAACAAAGGTGGAGCTACACACCAAATACAAAGTTTTACCATGCTGTAATTGTCAATTGTGTTTGCAAGGTTATGACCTCTATAAAAAAAAAAACTGGGTTCTTCTACTCACTTAGGTGGACCTACATACCAAATATCAGGTTTAGCCCAAGTTACAGTTATATATAAAATTATATATAAACAAATATTGACCAAAAACAATGAGTTCTTGTACTCACCCTAATGTCGACCTACATATCAAATTTGAAGTGTGCCAAGCTGTAATGTTTAACTTGTTGACCTCAACTGACCATTACCCCACCAGTAGGGTTCTTGTTACAGTGCACCTACATCATGCCATGCACGTTGCTCAACTAGTTGCCCAAAGTATGCTGTAGTTTTGGATTTACCCCGTTTACAAGGTTAACAGACTTTACCCACTGTCAACCTCCATTAAAAACAATAGGGGTTATTGTACTGACAAAGGTGGACCTACATACCAAAGATGAAGTACAATCAAGCTGTTCAAGCCAAGGTGTCACGTACACACACACACACATGCAAACACAAAATAAATGATGACATAATATGACTTGTGTATTCGACAAGGATTCAAACACATCTGGTAGCGCTTTGTGGACAAAACTCTTCAGACAACTGCTCAAATCATCCTGCTGTATATTTTAAGTCATAGGTACCAGACCCATTCACTGATGAGAAGAGTTGCACACCATATAGTTGTAAAAGACCAGATTATAGTAGTAGGAAGTTTGTATTCGTCTCGAGTTTAACACTGGGGCTTTTGAACTATTGAGCAAACTCTTAGAAATACACTAAATGACCGGTTCTTTTTCCTCTGTCACAATGCATAGCCATACACAAATAGTAATCGTGACCGTTGGATACTTCTGAAATCAATCAACAATTCTAGTAAAATGCCAAGTAGAAGTATTTCAACGTAACTAATGCAGGCTAGCGTAGGATATCAGTCGTGGCTGGTCCAAAATAAGTTATTGAAAGTAAACGAAACGAAAACTCCATCAAAGAATTTTTTTTTTAACATTCACTATAATTTGTGATAGAGTAGCAGGTATTACAATTAAACACATTCCAAAAAATAGGGATATTTGAAAATTTACTGCCTGATCTTACACCGGTGGCAAAGGAGGCTTCATAGATGAACAGGTCGAGGATACCACTATTCACTATTGAGTGCTGTATGTGGGTCCTAGATTCCTTTCAATGCATTCACAAAAAACAAGTAGAATGGGATTTTTACATTTTTGAACAAACGATTACCTGGGATACGTTTTTTAGTCAGTTATGAGAAAATGTGACATTTTACCACATGTTGAATTTAGCCCAATGCATACACGTTGTTGGGCTAGGCGTAGCATTGTAATTTTTGCAGCATTTACTCCCCGAAGATATATTAATACGAGTGTGCATAATATGGGAGGAACCAGTCCGCATATGTAGCAAATTTAAGAGAAACCTGTATGCATATGATGTCTGTCGGGTGAATATCGGAAGTGCAGCAATTTCCGGTCCATTTGTTTTTGAGAGATTACCAAAAAATTAACGTTAAAGCATTATATTGAGTTTGAAATTGAGTGTAAATTGTTTCATTCCTAGTGGTGTGGTTGGTATGGTATTACAATTGGAACAGCTTTCTTTTCTTTCTTTTTTAAATACGTCTTGCTGTCTCGTAATGAAATTTTGTAAACTTTTTAACCTTATTTAGTCATTTAGTAACTACTTTAGAAACTTTTTTGCCCCTGAAATTGTCCCTCCATTCTTCCTCCATTCTTACTAAGTCATATGTTGAGCAGGCGAAACCTCTCGGCAACAGCTGCTATTCTGAAAATGAGTGTAGAAGATGTGTATACTGTGGTAATCTAAAGGACTAAAACTGGTTCTGTTAGGTTCTTCGCAAAATAGGACATCGGGCAACACAAAACGGGATTACCTGAAAATTGGTGAACGATAGGCTGTATTTTTATAACCTATTTTTCCGTCGACTTTGGTAATGACCAAATTCCCATAGACTTCCGTACTAATTGGATTTACTTTTTGTCAACTAATTGATACATTTTGGACACTGTTCTGTGTGAAAAAGATGGCAAGTATATGATTTATACAGGGCAACATCCAAACAGCAAAACCATAGTTATAACGGTCGTTTTTCTCGAATTAGTTGTAGGATCATTTGGTGGAAATTTTAAATATACTTAAGGAATGAACTGCATTTGGCAGATTTATTGGTGAATGAGCAGTTGACTCTAAATTACTGAATAATGGACACGGCCGGCGAAGCAAGTCCGTTATTTAAAAAAAAAAGTGGAGCCGATAATTCACCAATAACGTATTCCAAAAGATGAATAGCGGCCTCCCTGTACCAAGTCTATACATCATCCATTGTCCCACTCTTTTGTTTTACATCTACCACGCCCAACAATATGCTTCCTTATTCTCCGTAGCCATAAGAAGCAATATGTGTACAGAAGAAGTATCACTACTTAACGTTACGGGCAGGGGGAGGTGCAAGTGATACATGGTAAAGACATTAACATATTTTATTTTGGATTGGGAAGTCGGAATGAACTTTTTGAGGTTTTTGACCCCGGCCATTCATTCTCTCCCCCACCCCCCTTCTCCCTTCGCATGGTTAAAACCCATCCTGTGGATGATAGTGAAATTCATAGTAGGTCATATTATTAAAGGGACAGAGAAATAATCGTTATTGTAAACAGCTCTGAGTAGGTGCGGTGCAGCAAAGTGTTGCCAACTTGGGCACTTTGGAAGTCAAAATAAAGGCCCAACTGTATTGAAACACAATTTCAATGGACTTTTTTTTAAGATGGGACGCCACGGGTGGACATGAAAATTTCAGGTTGCGACAAAGATGCCGCTTGCCAATTTGTAAAGTCATCTTGCCATGTAATTGAATTAACCGCTATAATGGAATTAACGGCACTACATTTAATGTAGTGCCAGTATGTGCCATAGACACTAGAAATGTCTATATATAAATATGTACACTGTAATATTACATGGTGGCCTGCACTAGGGAAGATGCCTTGTTTGACCTCTGGTCATATCCATCGGTCCATGCAAAACCAGTTACACATGGCAGATGCGACTGCTGGCATGTTTTATTGTACCATTGACACTAATTATGAGAGACGTCTTCTAATTTTGGGGTCGCCTTTGTTGCTGCATTTTGTTTGGTCAAGGGCTGGAACCATATCGAACTAACGAAACTCCGATCCCTGGTTAACAATGTACACTTGGCAACAGATTAGCATAGGATTTTGGTAATAAAATATTTACATTCTGCCTCTGTTCTTTTCAAGTTATTCATGAAAGCATTTGCAAATGTTTGTAAAAAAAGAGTGAAGATGTGCTCAGGGGTGGGATTAACATTTTTGCCACATCTGTGTGGGGTTAACATTTTGCCACATCAGTGTATAGAGCCACACCAGTGTAGAATTTTGCTCGATATATCAGGGAATTTTGCACTTTCAATCCGTGTGTCAATTTCTGTCCTTGTTTGTGTAATATTCTGGACATTTAATTATTTGGTGCAACACCATTTCCAGCTGTAGAATTTCAGTTATCCTCAAGGACGACACGTTTGTTTGTATTTAAAAAAAAAACAAGATTTAATTTCAACAGTTGATTGCGTTTCGTTTTTATGACTTGTATTTTATGCACCTATTTATTAATCCTCATTAACAAGTAAGCAAACAAAATCAGGTGTACGAGGTGGGGGCATTTCGGGCAAAAATTATTAATTATAAATTTGGGAAAATTATTTTTGGAACAATGCATTCTTATTTTTGGGATAAAAATGGACCAAAATAAGTCAAATTTGACTTAATTTGACCTTTTTATATTTGTTCATTTTTCATGATGTAATTTTGGACCTAATTTGTTCCATATTGTAACATCCACGATATAAATATTATCTGTAAGCATGTTAAATAGCATATTCCGAGCAGACTCAAACTAGCCATTAGGTGCATTGTATCCAGTATGAATCAAATTATTGATACATTTGGACGATGGAAGGAGCAAGAATCTAATGTTTTTAAACCTATAATGTACATATAGGTAAGTCAGTTTAGGGTTTGATCCATTTATTCATTGTTTAATAAACAACCGATACAGCAGAAGGAAAATTCTGGCAACTTGGTTCAAAATTCACTTTTCCCCCCCAGAAATATTGACCCCCCAGTATGCCTATGAACAAAATAATCAACTATTGCAGTAGTGTTGATCTCGCTGCTTTTGCTGTGGATAAAAATGTGCAGTAGTGTCCGAAGGACAACTCAATATCGTTCTTAACATCAGAACTGTAGCTGATCACGTTTTGATGGAACGTAATGAATGTTATCTTTTTATTTTACCGAAGTATTTTAATTTATCAAAATGAGCACATGTCCCATTGAAATCTGTAATAAATATTAGGGCTGAATAATTAGGACAACCCTACATTTTGAACAGCATCTATCTATCCATGGACAAACATTTTTTTTTTTTTTATATAGGTGTCAAAATAATTAGATAGGGAGAAATTATTGAAAAGATTACTTTATTTAAAAAAAAATTTCAAACAGCATTTCTACAAATTCATCATGGTCACCGCATTTAAATTTTACAAAGTTCCTCTGCCATATGTATACATACACACCTCTCCCTTCCTAGTACACTCGTCAATAGAAACCAAAAAAATAATTCATACAAAATTTAAGATTCATTGCAATTTTTATTTCTGACTTCTTACATGTTGTTTATTAATTGAAAAGAATGTTCAATCCTTTTCAATTAATAACAGCATACAGTTACATCTTTGCAAAATTTGTCTTACTGTAGGGCACCGGCCCGGACTGATGAAGTTCGATGGATTTTGGGTCCCATTTTCTCAGATATCAACAAATTCTCTTGCCAAAGGAGTGGGCCACTTGCTATGCTCTGATTTAACCCTTAAAACTCCTAAGCGGTATGTATTCGTACCACCGATATGTTCTGAGCGGCCTAGCAGTAACGGAGACGTCTCGACTCGCCCTCGCGGACCTCGAAATTGCGCTGCTTATGTTCAGCTCCCCGATCAGCAGGTTTGCCACAGTGGCGATGATGTCATCGACAAACTACGAAAGACAACCGTAGGCCTCCGGAATTTAAAATTACAGCCGGACCGTACATTGCTGGCCCGAGCTATGATGTCTTGGAGGCTAGCCACATGCAATGAACAGGACTGCGATAAGCGCTCACGTGCTCATGGGTGGCTGCTCGTTTAATTACGAACAGCACTGACCAGATCAGAGGTACTGACTGCCTTCTACTTTTTCCGTCCCATCTTTTTCTTGGCTGCCCGAATTTGTTTGGCGGCCTCTCTGGCCATTTTCTCCTTCAGCTCGATTTCAGCTCTGAAAGATACGACGACGAGAGACACTCACAGCAAATGACTGACTGTGAGCAACACACCAGCTGGCGGACAGGGAGATAATTATGTTATTTTACCAGCAGTTATAAAATCACCATGTATAAATATATGGTGATTTTTTAACTGCTGACAAAAATAATGGATTTTCGAAGTTATTGTTGCATTACGGAAATTTACGGTCCATTTAACATGGAAGAAGAAATTAGTTACCAGTTAGGCATTTTTGTCGGCTAAATGCTTAGAAATCACATCCTTAAGTTTCTACGCCTAGTGAAAATGATAAAGGAAAAACACAGAGCAATTTACGGCAACAACGACTTGGGAACTGGCAATTCAAAAGGCCCAAAATGAAGAAAAAATGTTACAGAATATTTCCACCAATGCCAGTTTCTTAATAATATCTTAATAAATACGACTTAGAATATCTCTTGTGATAACCGTGCAATCACCGCGATTAGGGATCATCCTAGTGTTCAGTACGGTACACTTTCAGGTTGATAGGCTTCTGCACCGGTACCGTAACAAACTTGAAGTCTTATTTAGTATCGTTTGCCTGTAGAATTACTGCACTGCAAGGCAGTTTGGGGATACCAGGCCAAATCGTACGGAGGTCCAGAATTGTCCTCCATGATTTGGTATTATTTTCACGCAGCGTTTTTTTCTTGTGAGGTGAACTCAGAATTGACGGAAAATTCCTTCTTAATATCAGACAATATGTACAAGTTATGTGCACAACAAGCACACTGTGCATAGAACCATGTGTTGTGAATGGACAGTTTGTTTGTATGATTGCACAAGGAAAATCTTTATACTGTAGATATAGCTAGTGAAAGTAATCAAATGATATTAACAATATCTTGTGTGGAATAGTATGAGATGGCTTTTATAGAGTCGCCAAGTTACTTTTGTAGGCACTTTTTATATTATTACTGTGACGCTGGAAATATTAGGTGGTGATTTTGTCTCACCCTGCGAAATACTGTGTGACCTAGCCTAACTGCAGTGGCTGACTGGCTAGCTAGCTTATGCCATATATGTACACACCTAGCATTGACGAGGTCAAAGTTAGGCCCCTTAAGCATCTTGCTAATTTAAATGGTGCACTACAAGAAAAAGGTGACGGTCTCATTCCTGTGGAGAAGCCGCTATACTACATACAGTAGTACAACACCTCTTTGTACTTACTGATCAAAGAATTCAACACATTCCTGCTGACCGTGGATGTCCGCCACACGTCTTGGGGTGTCCCCGTACATGTCCCTCATGTCCAGGGGAGCATCTAACTTTTGCAATGCTCTAAGGGCCAGGACATGCCCGCCTTCTGCAGCGAAGTGCGCCGGCGTCCAACCGATGTCCGTTACCACGTCGAGCTTGGCGCCGTAGTCGACCAGCAGTCTGATGCTCTCCGGGTGACCTGATGCGCGGTTTCACAGCGGACGAAGATTGAAAAGGACAAGGAATTAAATATTGAAACTGATGTGGTCGTAGGATACTTATATTTATTATTTTTGTTGATGTTTTGTCTGTTTGTTATTTTCGTTATTGGTAACTGACCAATGAGGTGACACTTTGTAACCAGTGCTCATCGGCCCTATAATTGACGTGTGTTGTAACATGAAGTACATCCCGAAATTCCATTCACAGAATCAACATTAATGGCTCAACTCAACAATGTAATGTCCCCGAAGTATTTGTTAGTCATTCACGTTGTCCCTCTAACATGGGCAAAACAGGGTTAACAGTAGATGCTATAGAATTGTCGCAGATGAAATAGCAAGTGAAATCTTTACAGCACAGTTAGTTGTTAAGATGAGGATTCAAGGTGTGTAACTTCAGAAATGTTACGTGATACTAAAAAGGGAAACATAAACTGCACCTTTCCAACCCTGGGGGGAGGGGATGAAGCTACCTTTTCCCCTTTTTACATACCTGGGGAAAATCACCCCAGTCCCAACAATGCCTAGTCCGAAGGGACTATGCTATTCTAAAACTTGTCCCAGAGTAAAATGCTGCTACATTGGTAGTCAGGAGATATCATCCGTATAGCTCGTTCCTCGCGGCAAGTTCATGGGTCGTCGCAGATGGTTTGCCAAGCGATCTGAAACTTATATACAGATTAACACTTATAGAAATAGTCTGACAAAAGGTTAGGTGAGATAAGCTCAGCTATACTCAACATTGGAGTGGAAAAATTGCAAAGTTTTGAAGATAAATCAAGGCATTGTTATTTTCCATATTTAGCTGAATAATGCATGATATAAAATAGACATAGCAAACTTAGGCTCAACATCATTTTAGGTTTCATTTGGAATAAAAAAATTGGGTGGGGGAGGGGGCCTAAAACCGGTCTCTGCCCTCCCTGATAACATCATAACTGTACTACGACAATAACAAAGAATTCATGTCGGCTGTTGGCCACAGAAAAGCCAACACGCTTTCATGCAGTACGGAAAAATATTTTTGGCAAAGCTGAAGAGGCATAATTAGGCATAATTAAGTCAAATATGCCTGGACACAGGTATTTGTCAAGCCTAGCTGCGGCCGGCACGCTGTACCTCTGATAGCCGCCCAGTGTATCGGAGTCCTGCCGTGCCACTCGGTGTCCGCGCCGTTCACATCAAATTTGCCGGTGTTCAGCAGGGCTTCGATCTTAGCTCTGTCCCCTGAAGCGGCCGCCTCGTGGACGTCTGTCATATCCAATCGCAGCGGCTACTGGCGATGGCGTGCGAGGGTGAGCATCGTTGCATCGTAGGTGCGATGTCTCTTTTTTTATCTCCTAGACCGGCTGTTACAACATAACATAGGAACAAAGAAAGAACATGATTATCAATTTCTCAGGAGGAATTTCTCATGAGATCAGATTCTCGCGAGAATTTCCTCGAAATGTTTTGTAAGTGAAACCTTCCTTCAGTTCGTTATTGGTTAAAAGCATCAGAGAGGCCATGAGATTCAATTCTCTGGACTTCAAAAAGAGTGCAACTACATTCAAACAGAAGGTGCTCGCAACCACCAGACAATTCATGCAAAAACCCATGGGACAAAGTTTTACAATTTTCGGCACAGCCTAATGGCTACTACTGCTCAATTAAGCAATGTACTGCTAAGGCAATCTACGACCATGACAATGAAGGTCAGTAGAGCTTTTTGCCCATATTGGATTAAATGGAAAGACGTCAGCTACAGAGTGAGGATATTCAGGATAATAATGAACTCAAAACTCAGGATAATAATGAACTCAAAATTCAGGATAATAATATTATAATCTGAAACTAAACATATAGCAGCTACAGTACATTTGCAATAGCAAATTAGAATTTGCTGAATATCAATTTTGACCACTCAGACAATTCATATGCAATTTTGATTACTTCTGTTCCTTTAATTCTCAACCCCACCCCCCCTAACAAAAGTCATAAAGTGTGAATGTGTAATGTTCGCAGAACTAGTACTACTACCTAGCCCCTATGCGTTGTACTTAGTACAGCGTATTTATTTTGAAGCATTTGTTACAATAGACTTAAATTTGTATTAAACAAGTTAAAACAATAAGTTAAAGTGACAAAATCCGTATGTCCGTAATTGACTTTGTACGTCTTTTTTTAGGCCAAATAAAATATTTAAGTAATATAAGTCCGGTTCCGCAGGGGTGGTCACTCTCGGAAACCTCAATAAAAACGAAACGAAAACAGATAACTAATCCAAATGGTGTATGTAGAAGTGATTTGATGACAACTTGAAGCAATCGATGTTTTAAGGAAGTGTAATTTGGTGAAAAAATCGACATAAAACGGATTGCTTACATGTCGTAAA
>JAODAG010349908.1:0-20243 GCA_027574785.1 Orphnurgus asper
ATAGCATACACATATAAACTCTATATGCACAGGGGATCGATCCAAGTTAGTTACTGTTAAAGAGAAGGAGGTCACATCAAGGGGGAGGAATAGCTCAACTTGATCGAAGAAAAGCAGCAGTTGATTTGCTCCGAGGCTCGCGATTGTTACCACGGTATCACGTTTCTCTATTTACGCCAGCTGCTATGATTACGGGATATTGTCGTTATACTACCGTTTTGCATAACTTTTTGCGGATCGATAAGTTTATGGTTGGTGCACATGTTATCCTTTTGTGTAGGCTTTTACGATCAGTGCCTAACATAATAAAACTTTCCAATTACCGGTTATCGCCATGTTCGTAAGATCTATATACAGAATTAATCATTAATTTTTTCGTTACAAGGTAAAATGTTCCAAACCAAAGTCGCTTTCGATTTCTATTGTTTATGTTGATTGTAAATAAGGTATTCAATTTTGTTCGATAATTTGTATAGCGTATACACGTCGAAAAATGGAGATTTCAGAAGATGCTTCCACACGATATACTTAAAATTAATGCCTCTTTTGTTTAGATTTTGAATTTTTGAATAATTACTCGCTTGAAACCAAACAAAGCAGCAGGATATGATAATTTTAAGCCAGGTGTCATAAAGCAAGTTATGACATGTATCGTCATACCTTTGATTCATATACCGTATGTAATGTATCTTTTAACACTGGAGTTTCCCCTAAAGGTTGCTCAAACAGTATTCTAATTTTTAAAGCAGGCGATTCAGATTACTTCGAATATTATCGACCAATCTCATTATTATCTTTTCGTTACAAATTATTGAAAAATTACTTTTTAACCATATATTAAATTTCCTAAAAAAATACAATACCCTTTTTAATGAACAATATGGCTTCCGACCTGAACATTCAGCAGAGCTTGCACTGGCAGATATTTTTGACACATTGTACAACAGCTTTGTTAAACAAAATAAAACTTGAATTATCGTGTTCCTCGATCTTTCTAACGCATCTGTCACTATTGATAGTGCCAACCTACTTATATAGTAAATTCCTTCATGATGTCATTAGATGAACGACACTGAACTGGATAGATAGTTATATTGATAATCGTTATCAATACACTTCTATAGCACTCATCTAGCAGAAATTCAATGTGGTGTCCCACACAGAGTTCAATATTAGGCCCTTTACTATTTATTATATATGTCAATGAGCATCTGCCACGTTTATGAAATTGCAAACATTTTAATCATTTTGTTTTGCTGACGATAGAAAGATTTTCTTCGAATCAGATGCAAATGAAAACTCATTTCATATTAAAGTTTCTTCAGAATTGGAAAATATTAATGACTGGTTTGCCACCAATAAACTATCGCTCAACATAGACAAGACTAATTACATAACCTTTAATACTTCTCAAGCAAGTTTATACTACTAAGTTCTTATGTGAATATATAGATCATAATCTTTCCCGGTGTGATCACGTTGCTAATTAAAATGTAGGGATTTTTTTTTATAAAGATTGAAAGTTATTGCTACAACACATTAAAGCCAGTTATCAAGCCATATTGTTCCATTATTTGGTCTGACAGGCGTGATACTAATCTTAATCCACTTACTATGCTACTTCGAGCTATTATGCTACGCCAACTATCATACCCAACTCTCTTTTTAAGAATCTTTATTCACTGAAAATTAATGACATAATACGAGTAAATATTGCCAACTTTCACTTTCACTCCTGACTAATGTATATCATATTTTTTTTAATTAATAATAGAGATTTACATTATCATAATAAAAGATAAGCCATTATTGCTCAAGTTTACACAACTACATAATACTTCAATAGGAATGATAAGCTTAATTGAGAACTTGGAACTTTATTACAGAAATTATTAAAAATAAATTATCAAAAAGAACATTTAGAACATATTTAATGAAAGAAATCACTGCATCTTATTTATTCACATATTATTGAATTATTTATTGAATATTGAACTGTATATATATATATATATATTTAAGTTTCTGTTTTACTTTTGGAGGGAGTCTTCTACCATACTATATTAATCCCATGGAGGCATTTAGAAGACTTCCTTTCACAATATTCACGCGAAAAATAAAAACATAAAATCAACTTCTGTTTTAAGATGATATTGGCGGTACAAGGCGGTACAATGCTGTACACTATAATCGACTGTTCACAAGATTTACCATCTCTCTCAAACAGATGAATAAAGAAATAGAGATCAGAAGTATGTCACCGTTCGGACTTTTGCGTTTTCGCCAAAGTTTCCCGCTTTTGAAACACTCTTGTCTTATGAATGTTAAACAAAACTGTAATTCAAAGATCCTTAAATTCATAAATAAACGCTGCATTCTTATAAGCTGCTTGTAACGTAGAGAAGTCGACACCTATAACCATTCTGTATAATCCACGATATACGACCGGCTTTACAACTTCGCTCCAAGCAATACCTTCTAAGGTATGAAAATGTCATTCGTCATTAGACATCTCTGAAGTCTCTCCAGTTTATCGAAACTGTGTGAAGTTTGTGTATCTACGTGATGGGTTTTAATATATAAGTAGTAGTATACTTTGGCAATAATATTGAAGGTCAGTGTTCATCATCGTGAGCAAAAACCGTCCCCTCCAAAACAATTCTTTGGTTACGATATTTCATGAATACCAGAATTTAGCCTGGTCACCTTTCATCCGTAGTAGCAGTTTATGCTTTGTCACTCCTTCCGGGAAATCCCGATCCCATCATCCAACCGTCATTAGCATTTCGTAGAAATTTCCCCGAAGTTACCTTAGAGAGGCTTTCATTATCCTTCATTGTTTTTACAGGTTGCCCTGTAGCTTCTATAGAAACGGTACTAAATGTTATAATTGATTGTAAGAATAAAGTTGTTGTTGGTATAAGGTTGCCCGTCAGGACAGGTGCCCGCTCGTTAAAGGAGATTATTCTGACTCCCGAGCGTTTCAAATTACGCTCAAAATCGGATAATTTGTTTCAGAAAGAGAGAGAGAGAGAGCGGTGACTTTGGAGGGGTAAATACCGTTACTTTACGCTCTAATGACAGGATTGATTCCGAGAAGAGTATCAGGTTTAAAAAACAAAAATAATCACGAATTTAATTTACCACTGTTCTACTTACAAGCAATTTACTGTTGATACTTTTGAAAACTTTAAATTCAGGAAGGAATGGCAGGACTAATTTGGCTGATATTTTGAGAGATGAACTTCTTTAAATGTACGCCGTGTATTGGAAAAACAAATTATACCGTAATACCTTAAATCTTATTCATCATGTTATACGGTAGATTGTTCATGGAGCGGGAGGTAAATATATATATATATATATATATGCTTCGATAGTGACGGAATTCTTTACGCTTCATTAAAACACACTCGGGTCCGATAAACTTAAGTTCATCGACTGCTACTCGTTATAGGCCTATTTTGCAATCGTGAACGTGCACTTACTAATCCCTTTATATTGAATGGTCACTAAATTCTAGTCCATAATCCACGCTACGGGACAAATGTGAACAAATTAAGACTGATGTAAGTGATGAGAATTCACGTTTCTATTAAAACGGTCGCCAAATACCTGTCACATTAAGTACGTTGCATTTCTTAAAGAGATTACATGCAGCGCGTTCATATTCATACAGTTCTGTCGATAGCTGGGTTTACGCGCTTTACGTATAGTTGTTCTTAAACTTATGGTAATTAACATATTTGTCTGTTCAGATCAATCGGTTCAGACCAATCGGCTCGCTCCGCGGTGCACGAGTGGAATCAAACATATCCATGGAGGTTGCATGCATCTGTTGCTTCATATAAGTTGGGCTACGATCAGGCTGTAACTTTAAATTCCGATGGTCACATATATCTACCGTCAGTGGTAGTTTCGATGACGATTTAAAGCAGCGCAGTGTCGAGCTCCGCGTAAACCAGCCAAGAGGTGTTCGTTTAATGATCTCGCTAGGTCGCTCGAATGAAACGTTCACGGCAAGCAAAATCGCATTGAGAAGCTCGAAAAGGGGTTGATCTGATCCTGTAAGCTTGGCTCTTTATAATCCCGATGATGCCGATGTAGGTTGTCAGTTTTCGTGATCTGGGTTCCCAATCGTCGATCCTAAACGGCGCGCGTTCAGTTCAACACAGTTAATTCATTCTGGGTGACAGGACGATATTCAGCATTTGTTTCGATTTTACCAGCCGACCATATCAACATACAAAAGTGTTAACTTAAGCAATTCCGTATGTTCCAGCATTCGAAGCGATTGCGCAGCCTTGCGTTCGAAAACATTCGCAATCCACTTTGATAATCGAATCGTAATTTCTTGATTTTCACGGAACGAATGTACATTAGTGAATGAATCACAATAAGGTGTGGGTAACATCTATGTCGATCCAGGGTAACATCTAATGGATCCAGGTACATCCAGGGTTTAAAAAAGTACCTTTTTATGGGTAAATATAATGTAACACGGTTGGCGAAGCAGAAGAGGCAGCAGAACTGTTTACTCTTTACCCGTTTAATCTTGTTATTATTTTGCTTTCTCTTCAGGACGCAGGTCGGGGCACTAACTGCGAACGTTTCGTCCACTAGAGGATTTTATTGTCGATCGGAGTCATCTCTGTTCCTAGTGCAATGGCAAAATGTTGTATTTTTGTTTACATTGTACCATTATTACGTCACGTCTAGTTTGCCAGCATATCTGTAAATAAGTTTGTCGTAGGAGCATTAATTAAACATGGAAAACCATAGTGTAGTGAATGAACGTTGGCATGATTAACTACACCAGCTCTCTCTCTCTCTGTATATATATATATATATATATATATATATATATGTGTGTGTTATATCACTTTGTTTGTACTGCGAGCCTTCGAATAGCTATTTCAACTATGGATGACTACTCATCCGACTCGTTGCTTCTGTCTTATATGAGCGGAGCTAACATGAGCCTATGCGATGGCGGCGCGGACGGTATGTCGTCGTTCGCGCCCATATTTATTCTCATCGTATTCGTCGTCGGGGTCCTTGGAAACGGCAGTCTCATCGTCATCTCGATCAGGAACAAAGACATGCGGACGCCGCCGAACCTGCTGATAATCAACATGTGCGTGGGGGATCTGTTGTTGTTCATCTTCACGGTGCCGGATTTGCTCGTGTTTTACCTGAACGGCGGATGGACGATACCGCTTTACCTCTGTAAAACTATGAAGCTATCGCAGCACATCACCCAAGGGGTCTCCGTCTTAACCTTCGTAGCGCTGAGTTACGACAGGTACGAAGCCATTGCGCGTCCGTTCAGTCGTCGACACGCCGGATGGCGGCACGCCGGCATAAGGACGCTCGCTATCGCAGCCTCCATCTGGTTCGTATCCTTGCTGTTCTCCCTGCCGGCGATGGTATGGGCTTTCCTGGGCCCCTGCGGCCATTGTAGCCTACCGTTTCAAGAAAACGAAATGAAGTATTACCTGCTTGTGTTGTTTTTTGCCGTCTATCTGATACCTTTCATCGCAGTTTTTACTTTTTACACTCTCACCGCCTTAGTGCTGATCCGAGACACCGGCGAGATAAGAGGAAGCGTGCGCGGTGCTGCAGACAGACGGCAAAATTCTCGGACTCGCCTTGCCTTTGTAATTCTTCTGGCTGCCGTACTGTTTGCACTCCTGTGGCTCCCGTACTACGTAACTTCATTAATCTTTGAGTTCATTCCGGAGGAGAATATCGGCTCCTTTTTCGACAGTTTTCCAGGAATGCTTTCTCTGTTGGATATCTCCTATTTTTGTGGTTTGCTCTCTTCCTGCACGAACCCTATGTTACTATACGCAGTCAGCTCTAATTACCGGAGAAAATTACGCTTCCTTGTGCTTGGATGTCCTTTTTTACCAAAACACCGATGGACCAGTGCTAAGTCCTTCACCATGATGACACTGCGAACTAACTCTGGTACTTCTAACACTCACATACACAAGGATTCTCCACAACGTCGCGTCGAAAGCGCTATTTCCGTTCAGTAATTCATTATGCTGATGTACACTCATCGTCAGTAGATGGTCATGGAACTGTTACAGAAGATACAATTCTAAGCACACACTCTTTAATGGTTTCCATTCCATTAGATATATATATACACATACATAAATATATATATATATATTTATATATATATATATATATATACATTGTGTCAACGTTGTGTTGTCAATTCCTTTACTATATTTTGAACTAGCAAGTATCGTTATTATTACCGAGAACTCACGTCAATGAAACCCGGTGTTGAAAATGCTGTGGAAAGGTTGTGAAAAGCGTTTCAAGAAACGATTTTTCGATTAGATAGTAATAATATTCTGATACAGAAAAAGGAAGCAAAATTTATGACGACCAAATTGAACTCGAATATAGGTCTATGTCATGCACCTGCTTATAACATAAATGCACTAATTCATGCAGTCGAACTTCAAATAAGATTTGTAATGTTCATCGTGTCATTTAGGCTCGCCTCCATTATGGATTGTTACCGTATGTTCTGATACAACTTCCGCGTTTCCATTAGATATAACCGGATATATGACAACTATTCTCCTTACTGGTATCATTCAAATCCTAATATAAACGTTGTGCATACATTCATCTTCTTGGATTGTTTTTCACAGCGTATTCAAATGTATGGCAAACATAACCAAACATAATTCTTAGTGATATTTATCAAGATCCAAAGACATTGCTTGATGATGACGGTGTCACTTTTACTATTCCTACATGACACGCTGTAGGCCAGTACAGACAATAATATCAATAGATGTTACTACTAGCCGAACCGCTCGCCATGCATTGAATCGTCCTTACGCAAAACTCGAGGAAACCGACTTCGGCAAGAACAAATATAACTATTAAGTCAATGACGAGGTAATATCATCTAACAAGTTGGTTTGACTGATTTTTTTCATTGTCAAATATCAACTCCCATTAATTAAGGGAAGCTAACCGAAGGACTTCTTACCACCCTAAAATAGACAACCAATCTATTCTCTTCAAAGTTTAAAAAACTGGTCGTCGGTGCAAATGATTCATTTTATAGAGTTAGAGATACTTCCCCTTTATTTGCATTTTGGTAAAAAAAAAAATCTTCGAGGCATTTGTGCCTTATTGAAATTATTTCCTCGAAACAAAAATAAAATTCTCCTATTTTCTTCATTTTTAATTTACTTCAAGATATCTTCAGATGAATCAAAGGTTATCCAGACTAGTGTATTTGAGTCACGTATTGGTACAAAATGATTTTCAAATCCTTAACATGTTATAACGTTGATTTTCATTTATAAAGCAAATGTCCTAATTTCTGACTATCAATGATTTTAGGTGTTGTTTCATGAAATATATTTGTTAACAATGTCGAAGCAGTAGCAATTATCTTTCAATAATCCCGGTGCGCCTGCCCAACCAGGACGATACCTGATTGATTTGCCGATTATAAATAGCTAAAATTTAAGTCCTCGTGCCTAATATATCCTAAAATTCCTGTAAATACCAGTAGTTTTACTATAATATAATAGACTATTCGATGTATATCCTTAATTCTTCATCTGTATTTTATTGTTTCGTTTCATTTATTTCTTTTTCCAGGATGATATAGCACCAAATAACAATTTCTCTTCCACAACATATGCAAACAACAACAAGAAAGTGATAAGCTTCAGAGGATACGGTGTGGTCAATACGTAGATAAATTTGGCTGTTTGGGATAGGACACGAGGTATGATTATACTTAAATAGTACAGGGAACAGGGACCCTTGCAAATATCAATTGGAGAGAAAGGCTCTGTTTTCTGCCAATTCCCCTTTGCCATACCACTTCAAGTACCAGATAGCCTACCTCTGCAGCAACAATAAATTTCCCTGACGGTAATCCCATCCCTTTATAGATAGTCTGCATTTTTTGATAAAAAAATAAATAATGCACGTGTATTCATCAGAAAGCCGCGTGAAACTGGTCATACAAGTAAGGTCATACAAAAGGCCATAACATACT
Source organism: Orphnurgus asper (assembly GCA_027574785.1). Taxonomy (NCBI): domain Eukaryota; kingdom Metazoa; phylum Echinodermata; class Holothuroidea; order Elasipodida; family Deimatidae; genus Orphnurgus; species Orphnurgus asper. The sequence continues at coordinate 8,057 of JAODAG010349908.1, forward strand.
TCGAATGTATAGCAAGATAATTGATTAAAGTCGTGTGAAGGGGTTAACTGATAACCGTTGATTTAGTTTATACTCAGCGAAGGAAGAAACATCAGCTTAAAATATACCCAAAAATATTACTTTTGGACTTTTACATTAAATGGTCGCCACATTGTCACTCTGGTGTCATTTTCATTAATTATAAACTAACTCTTGTTCCAGCGTAGGATACGGTAAGTCTCTCAGATTCTTCTCAAATTATTACTCTACCCGTAAATGATTGGGACGGTGCATTTTACTGCACAATCCTCTTAAGTCCTTTTTGCTTGGAGTTAATTGCCATGTTTTACATTGACTGAGTCAAATATCTTAAGCAGCTCTCTCGGATTTCGTGGGACAAAATCTCCAGCTGCAAGCTCTTTAAATTAAATTAATGTTTAAATTTAGAATCCCTTATAAGACAATCTTAAAGTATACATATGTTTTTGTTTGGCTCATTAAATGTTTCAGTGATTACGTTGCAATCTCCCATTTTCGTAGTGGATGCTAATTTATGAAACTTTGCCTCTCCACTAACCCAACATGTTTGGTTAATCCGTGCCTCCGTTTTCTTCTTCACCAAGGACAACCTCTTCAGAATTCTCAAAGGACCTCCACAAAAAATTAAAATTAAGATCGCTTTAAAGCGATTCCAAAGAGAAATACCGCGTGTATACATTAATTAATGTATGTATTAATTAACTTTTGAATTAAGATTCCACTACGATTGTGAAGGAAAAAGTCGAACTGTTCCTACCGTCAAAGGGGAACCTCTGGATTCTTTCATCTATGGTATCAGTGGCAAGAGCTTGGAACCGAATTCACCTACATTCCTAGGTGCCGTCAATTTTCGTTCAATGACGCTTTATGCAACTGCATAACGTGAGAAAATTCGCTCATATTCAATTCCTCATCCAAATTATAATATGGTACAATTTTCCTTAGGACCTCTCCTCTGTTTCCAATGAAAAAGAGATTGCATTATTTTGCACGTAGATGACCTTTTATTTAAATATGTGAGGGCACCCCCTTCTCCTTAGGCGTCTCCCCGCGTTCATCAAATCAAAAAGATAGACGGCACGATTTCGAACATAGACGAAGCTAATATCCATTTTTTATATTCCTAGTTTACATCCGTCCCCCCTCCCCCCAAAATGAGAATCCATTAACTCATTTTCCATGTTAGCACGAGTGTCCATTAACTTCATTTTCGTGTTAGCAAGACGGTCAATACGGTACTTAACCGCTGACACTCTCATAAGCGCATTTGCAATTTAACACTTTCGAGGAAATAAGTTTTTTTCCATTATTCATCAGGCCGTCCGGCGGACTCGTTAACTTATTATATAGTTGATGCACCCAACGCTCCGGGATAATGCGATCGCGAGCCATGTAAGGCGCCGTAGTGTTGTCTAATCTTTTGAAGACGACTACACGGTAAAAAAATGGCGACTTATAATGGCGATCTAGATTTCGGTACTGAAGGGAATACTTTTCTTTTCTTAGAACTAGAACAGGTCAAGTGAATTGCCCGTCGTCCCATTTAGCCCTTGGACGAAGCTGGATCGAAACAAAAACTTGTTACCCGGCTTTCCACTACATTGCTGATTGGCACGTCGCTCCTGGGAGACTGAGATTTTTAACTTTACGTATCACTATAATTAGAGCAGTCTCAGGCGAGAGCGACGGTTACATGAAATAGGTCACCAGAAGGACGAACTGGATGTCCCAACATCGGTTCCTTGTAATGACTTCCCTTGAGACAAAAGGTAACGGTATCATAGAACCCACATAATGATAATTCCTCGGACGATAAAACTACCGGAGGCGCAATCTAAAAAGTATGAAACTTACCCAATCTGGAGGGGTCTGGCTAGCTAATCTACGGCTGCTCCAGTTTAGGGAGTTATAGTGAGATCAACCTAGGATCGATGTTGGGAATTGGAAGTGGACCACTCGCTGCTGATGGTGACGTGGCTTTGGCTTTTGTGACTTTTGTTTTGAAATAAAATAGATTAAGTATCAGATGACACTGAGTAAAATTAACGAACTTTTCACTTCCATACATTGACACAAATACGCTAAACCTATACGAAATATGAGACATATTATTATTATTATTCTGTGTACGCTAACTTACAACAAATTACCTTTTCTTGGAACACTTATAATATAATTTATCTTGATATTCGCGGTAGATCAGCAGAACACATTCCGAAATCAACAGCAATCACTCCATCACTTATTTGAATAAAATAGCTTGATACAATTACTGTAGGCATAGGCGAACGGGTGACTGGGGGAAGGGAATGTGGGGCGTAACGCACGTTAGGTCTTATTCGGCAAATCTCCGTTGGTCATATTCGATAAATATTTTACAATTCACTGCATTAAGTTATAGCCCGAAATTCTTGAAAAGAACATATTATTGGTGTGGTTTCAATATAGTTTAGTTGTAAGTTGAAGAGTAGTGGACCAGATGCCTTTGTTGAACATTGCATATTCTAAATAAGAATTGGCTACCTTTTTTTTTTGTCTTTTCAACCATCGCGTGACTTATAACAAGTAAATTTTCACCCGGTATATTTATCTCAATACAGTAGTATATATTTGCGCGTGCGCGAATCACACGTCACGATATTGCACATCAGAAGTCGAAATAGGGTTATCCGTAGCCAGGACCATAGCCGGATGAAATGATTTTGAACGTAAGTAGAGGCGCTAATCAAGAATCAACATTCAATCTTCATTTTCCGCAACTACAGCGGCTCAAGTCAATAACCTTTCGAGAAATATTACATAAGTCATAAGTAAGAAATTAGAGTAGCCTGCCAAAAATAGTAGGTCGCCTCTTGCGCCCCCTGCATCCGACAATATAAATAAATATATGGATCGAGGCCGGGTTAGGATTAGAACATGCATAGTGTTATTTTTACGTACATAATCGCACTCGGGATCAATGAAATGTACATCGATTTAGTAAGCTACGAATCTTGCTTATCGGTTTGTGTTATATGTACTAGCGTACTACGCAATAGGCCTTCGGTAGATTCGTGGTTAGGTTCCTAACTCAGTAACGTTAACGTTACTTTGTCGATTGGAAACAAGCAAGGAGTACTGCGCTTCTGGCAATCTGACATTGCTCTCCTTTATGTGAAGCATATTTACAGTAACGTCTGGTACTGCTTTGTTTTTGTTCTATTTTTTTTAAGAAAAGCCACCCAAGAAAGAACGTGGGCTCTAATACAAGCTACCAGCAGCATAACGTATACCACTACACCATCCGCGACAAACAGATCCAATTCTCAGACCCAGTTCATTGGGCGAATGTAGTGGGACGTAAGGTGTCTGTTGGAAGTAGGCCGTTCTTAGTCCCGCAAATATTTTTAAGACACCAATTCAAGAAAGAACTTGGGCTCTAAACCAAACAGCGGCAGTGTATGCAGGCTGACTGGCTTCCCCAGTCGTATTTCGATTGGACTGCCAAAGACCTAGAGATCGTTGAACTAGTATATATATAGTTCCACGTAATGCGTAAATGTCATGGCTCTGTTGGAGGACAATCCCACCATTAACCAGTGTGGACCGTCCTTAGCCCTACATTATACTATATATGATTTCTACCTGTGACCATGATAAAGATTCATGAAAGCGAAGTCATTTAGTGCGGTTGGTGTATTGCTGGCTTACATTCCAAGCAATTGAAACTGCTTGCATCAATGACCGCAACCTGATTTTCAATTGATTTTCATCATGTAGGTGTTTACAGTTATGATGTACGTAAGCGTGTAATATATGCGTATGCTACACAGTACATTATCAAGTTCAGATTTAGTATCAACATAAATTATGTTGCTATATTGGTAACACCATGGCATTATGTCATTTGCTAACATCCAAAAGAGGTCATAATTCAGTTATTATAGTCTGCTTAGTAATTGGTTACAGAAACTATCCTCAAGATGGTTTCTATAAATGCCTAAGGCCGGTCTGATTCAAGAAATGAATGTTAAGTTGAGCCATGGTTGTGTGCCTTGTTAGTGTTAATGTGCACGACGCTTATGCATAGGTCACTATAGGCCCAGTCAACTGAACGCGCACATCTTGCAAGAAACACAAATGATAGCATGTTCTTCGACTAAATTGGTCCAAATTTGAATCATGGAAAGTTAATTTATTGTCCACCGTAATCCCTCGGACAATCACGAGCCATACCGTCATTAAAACGTACATTTTGATACCATAACATATTACTTACGTTTCGGTTACAGTTGAATAGGAAGATGTTATGTTTTTGGAATGACCGGCGGAGTTTCCCCTGGAGATATTACTATCATTATTTTGTTCTCTCTCTGGGTAGGCCTATACATGGGGGAAGTGGATTGCATAGAGGCATCTAGTAGTTGAACGTATGAAAAACGAACTAATTTGAGATGAATACCTTTTTACGACGCCTTTCAATTACAAATATTGCCAAAACATGTGATACATGACAACCAAGAAAGAAGTCTCGGGAGAATACTTTCCTGGTTTTAAGAAAACCCTCTCAAGAAAGAACTTGGGATCGAAACCAAACGACAACAGCATATGCCACGGCATCAAATGCCAACTTGCCAGCCCAAGTCCTATTCGATCGGACTGCTGAGACCAAGATATCATAGAGCTAGTATAGTGCCACGTAATGTGTAGCGCATAACTCTTTGGAGGATATAACGCCACCATTTTCTACAAATACAGCAATCGATGGATGTGTTTAACATAATCTCATTGTTCATGACAAGCAAAGATCAAGTGGGGCGGGCGGATTAAGCTTTTATTTCCGTTAGCTACGAACTGTAAATTGTGTAAATCAAACTGTCATCAATATTATGTATATATATATATATATATATATATATATTTCTCTGCTGTGGATGTACCTGTGTCTGATGGTATCCAACTGCAGTGGGGAGAGAAAAAAATTCAGCTCTAAAAGGAATCAAGAACTACCTTAGATGAAAAATCACAATTTGAACTACTTATGCTTTATTCACATCGCATCGGTCACCATCGCATTTGCGCAAACTTGACTGCCAGGATAATATTCGTTAATTTGCAGGTCAAAAATGTCGCATGTTTGGATAATCAGATGAAGACAAAAACAAAACAATAGAACATATATTTGCTCCTTACAAATGCTCGTCTTCGTACCCCTAAAATCTTCATAATTTGTTTTAAAGAAAACTCACCCAAGAAAGAACTTGAACTCTACACCAAACAATGGCAGCATATGCAACGGTATCAAACACCGACTGACCAACTTCCCAGCCTCAAACCCGGTGGGGCTATGACCTCCAACCGAGTCATTGAGCTAAACATTTCGCGGCACTACACTCGCCCAATGATCTCTAGGTCTTAACATTCCTATCGCAGTGGGACTGGGGCTGGAGAGTTGGTCAGTGAGTGGCATTTGATGCCGTGACATATGCTGCAAAGAGGTGTGATCCAAAGAGATGAGATACAAAGAGGTATAATGCAAATAAGTCTGATGAAAAGAGGAGTGATGCAAAGCGGTGTGATGTAAAGAGGAGTGATGCAAAGAGGTGTTGTGCAAAGAGGAGTGATGCAAAGAGGTGCTGTGCAAAGAGGAGTGATGAAAAGAGGTGTGATGCAAATAGGTGTGATACAAAGAGGTGTGATGCAAAGCGGTGTTGTGCAAAGAGGAGTGATGAAAAGAGGTGTGATGCAAATAGGTGTGATGGAAAGAGGTGTTGTGCAAAGAGGTGTTGTGCAAAGAGGAGTGATGAAAAGAGGTGTGATGCAAATAGGTGTGATGCAAATAGGTGTGATGCAAATAGGTGTGATGCAAACAGGTGTGATGTCATATTTGCATGTTGGCAATATGATTGGCTTTTCTTTATTGTTCAATCCATTGTTTCGATAGAGTTCCAACTAAACCTTGAGGAAGTGTACAATATACCAATGCCTGCGGTGTATTCATATTATGGATGCATCCAAGTTTGAAGTATATAGAATATGGATGTAAAGGAAACTAAACCATTATAGGCAGTTTTTAAACTATGATATCGCCGCCTGTTTGCTTGAAATATCTCGAAATAATGACAGTCATGAATTGAACCAATCGTTACCAGCGTGCTTAGTTTATGTTCATATTTTATATGTCAACAAACAAATAATTTGATCTGGACTACCGTATCCATTATAAATTAAGATTGTCTTCGGCTAGTATAGACCATTTGCAAAGCAGTTTAGATATGTCGCCAAAGGCAACTATCCACAGTGTGATCATTTAAGCAGCCACCCAAGAGAGAACCTAGGCTCTAAGACCAAAAACACGGCAAATATACCACGGCACCATCGCACCAAAATAATCCCAGCGTCAAATCTTGTATCGATTGGAGATCATTCGGCGAGTGTAGTGCCACGTAATGTGTAGCACATATCTATGTAGGGGAGCTAATTGTGTAATGATGTGTAAATTACCACGTCGTTTAATTGATCCGAGAGTATCTTGAAAAGAGTACATATACACGACATGTTATTGAATTAATGCATTGATCCTACCACGCCACACCAAGTTGAGCATTATAATCATAGAATGATAATAGGAAACAACAGCGAAAACACAATCGGTGACGCTGGAAATGTTCATCTTGTTTGGATGAATAACTCGATAATACTTTCACACGGTCGCAGTCTTCATAAGTCGTGAAACAGCTGCCCGTGAGTTTTTATTTTTAGATCGTTTAATTGTTTTCATCTCTTGCATGCTTTAACTGTCATATCGACTCGATTAATGCACATTTGATCGCTCTCCGTGGATCCCGTTTGTATATAATCATGCTTTGCTGACAATTTCTTATAAATGGCGTAACTTGATTCAGTTTACATTGAGGCAATCTCCTAAGCGCACGACAAACCTGCAAGCGGTGCAGGTAAACATAACGTGAAAGGCGCGAAGACGTCACTAATTAGCGACAAGATCGATTTTAGGCCTCCAAGCAATATTTTACTACAATCTCGAAGGAAACTCGAAGATTACGAGAAACTCCATCTGAAGAGATTAGTCAGATCACATTAATAAGGACAAGTGGTGCCCGTTGATGTAAAGAAAATTACGACATTCCATTCACATCGTCGGTAGTTATAAACGATGATTACTAATGGATTTTATAACAAGGTAATGCCATGAAAGCTTTAATAGTTATTTGTTATTTGACTTTAAGGCCCATATTGCATTTGAGGGAAGTTCAACATAAAAATATATATAATCAGCCATTTTCCGTGCATCTTAGAGAGTTTGGTAATTCTGAACAGAGTTCGTTATACGACATGGTCCGTGGAGAAGGGGGGGGGGGGGCGGAAGAACCCGATTACTTGAGCGAACAATCTCTACATGTACTACTTTTCTTAATTGTTAATTTTGTGGAGAAAGCCGTGCGTGTCATGTAATTAGGGTTGGGATTGTGTCGCCAAAAGTTATGTTTCGTCACCTCTTATCATATATTAAGTTTATATTAACTACCTTAAGGTAGTTCTTAAACTCAAATTATGGCCTAAATGTGAAGATCTACAAGTCCCTGATTTTCCACCTTAAGGCAATAGTATATGCACTGGTTAAAAGAAATATTTAAAACGGCCATTTTCACGTTTTGAATTTGAATTTGCAAGACTTTAATAAGACAAAAAAATGACAAAGTATTAAATATCGTCATTAATAACGCCAGGGAATGTATTTGAGGAATCGTCAAGAAGTAGTGTCGGGTTATATGACTGATCGATTCTTAGTAATACTAGAGGGTTGAGGTCATTTACAGAGACCTCGACGAAGGAGATGGTTATCGAAACTTTCCTCTAATTAGACCTACAGACAAAATCAAAGGAATCTAAGTTACAGACATCCCCTAAGGTAAATTATGATACAAACTTTTGTTGTTATATTTTAATTTGTGCTGTAAACCCATGAGGAAACTTTTTTATAGTCATTGGAGCCGTAGTGTTGCGAGACATGTATACTACGGTACTGTAAGGTCAGCTTCATGTTGATACACCCGTTTTGCTTGAAGGATATATATCCTTCGTATACGTTGACATGCCTCGGTGTATGTTGGACCGACCTCAAGAGGGAGAGAGAGTGAGACTACCGTTAATTATTGACCGTAGGTACTAAATTATAATTGTTAACCATTAATATTAGAAATCCTGTAATAAGCAATAAGTTTCTGTAAACTTCAGGGAAGTTTTAAGAACGTAAATTGTTATGGAATACCAACTGTCAATATACCTCATACGAGCTCAAAGAAGTGGCTGCTAAATGATTTGTCGTTGGGTAAATAAGACTAGTGTTCTATATCATTCAATATCCTTTACAATATCCGTTTGTAGTTCACTCTTAGTTTGAATATAATCAGCTCTAAGTGATGGATGCCCAACCAGAGATCACGGTAACCACGTCCTTGACTGGTTCACGCGGATCTCGATAATCGGGAGCTGCTTACCTGAATACTAGATTTCTCTAACGATTACATGTGGAATGGCGGTGATGACGTCATCTTCAATCCGCTGCAGATATGAGTGTCCATCGGATTTTACATAAATTACAGACCGATCGCACACGGCAGTAGCTACGAAGCAAAGGAGAAGCAGATATGTACAGGTTTAGACAACCGCTCGTGGTAACGTCGTGCGTCAAAATATAACTTATGGTACACTGGATCTAAAACATTATGTCTAAACATGTTTATTTGCGCGGCTATACACATAATTATACCGTCGACTAATTGGTCCGCCGCAGGTCATGAATATCCTATACGGATGACACGTGTGGCCATGATATTTGAATATTACAGGTCGATCGGCCGTCTACGTTATCAAGCAGTGGAACCTAGTGACTCGCAAATATATACATGCATGACATAGCTGCTGGACAGTATAGAAATGTAAACGAATTTAACACCACTCGAACATAATGATTTAGCGAGCTGCGCAACTCTTAACTTGTGGGACTATGTTTGCTTAGCGATGGGGGAAATAGTATACTTAAAGAAAAACTGAATTATTTAGGGAGGAACCGTGAAAGATCAGGATAAAGTGACTTCTCAATACGCTTCGTTGTTTTGTTACATTCGAAAGTTTAAAACTATCATTTACTAAATAATAAATAAATAAATAAAGTGTTACTATGTCCATGACGTCATTGATACCGTAGTGTCTAAAGATGCGCTGTTATACGCTTCTGGCAATTTGTTACTCAGTACTCCTCAACTGACTTCTGTATGAGCCTATTAGGTCCTCAGTTATCGATTGGAGACCGGTCATTAATGACTTTCCGGCCACTCAGATTGCAGCAATGTGATAAAGGGTTTATGAATGAAGGATGGTTGAAACTATATCGTTAAACAACAGATCAAAGTAACGATAATAATGGACTTGGCGCCATGGTGTGATTATTATACTGCAGAACTAAGAATGTTATTTTCTTAGAACTAATGAAATTACGCCTTGAATATACAGCCTGGAGTTTTAAGGGTAGACAACCCAAGGGCATTTTGTCGTATGTTAGGTCAAACCAGAAGGTGAAAGTGTTAGAACTCTTCAGGATCCTACTTCTGGTGACAATATTAGTCGTGGTTCGATACTTGGTCCATTGTTTCTTGCTTATATTAAATTAAAGATATGGATGATTCTGTTGGTTCATCAAATTTGTTATTTGATACAAATTTGTACTGTGATGTTTCCTCGGAGGAATATGAGGAGGTTAATCTAGATAGTAATTTTGAAGTGGTCGGATGATTGGCGAATGCTCCTTAATGTTGCAAAGTGTTAGGTCATGCATATGGATCATGGGAATCATGGGAAAAGTTGAATAAGAACTTGGGGGTCATCATATATTTGAAGCTCAGTGACGAATATCCGAGTGCCAAACACACCCGGAACAGAAACAGATGGACCTCGACAGTATTTACCAAACAAGTTACTTTTCTAACCGGACAAAAGTGTGCTGCAGCTAGAAACAGTAACTGGGAGTTAATAAAATTAAGCGCAAATTTATTCATAAGGATATAGTGGTTAGGCTCTACAAGCAGTTGGTTAGGCCTCATTTAGAGTATGCTGTACAAGCATGGAATCCCTACATTTTCAACAGATGTTACGTTACATTTATTGAAATCGGTTAATATATGTGGTCTTTCTTACAGACAAATATTGGAGCATCTTAACTTAACTTCTCCCGAGCTTCTCCTCAACTTCTACTTCGTGGTGATCAAGCATTTAAAATTGTTCATGGTGTTGACAACTTATAACTGCTTTTAATACATTTTTTCGACGAGCACTAGAGGCCACTGTCTCAAGCTTCACGAGCGATGTAGGTTAGATGTTTGGAAGAATTTCTTCTCACGGATAGTTGTGGCTGAGTGGAATAGTCTACCTGATTGGGTTGTAGGATCTAAAAGTGGTAATTATTTTAAGAATGCTCTCCAGTTTGGCAGAGATGTTTGGTTCTTGTGGTTTGGGTCCTTGGCTTTCGGGTTTTTTAATGAGGACGCTTGTCATTCCTGACCATTTTTCTTACTCAAATAAACTAAGGATTTGCCATCGGCACTTAGCCCTTGAAAGACCATGACGGACGTTTACACTTCATTGGGATTTTGTCATAGGCTATCCATTCTCGGACAGTGAGGTAATTAACTTATATATATTTCTCTGATTTAAGAGCAGTCGCAGACGAGGAGCGACCTTACATGTACGAGGTCACCAAAAGGTAAAATTGGATGCCCACTAGGATTCTTTTTTGTAATAATCTCCCTCGAGACGGAGGTAATGGTATTATAGCGCCTACACACACACGTTCATGCTTTGAATTAATTCGTCGGATAAACAACCTATATACTAGATGCGGAATTAAAACCAAGAATGAAAGTTACTGAAGCAGAGTGCGATATTCTCATAATTTAATTAATTAAAGCCAGTCAGAAAACTAGAAGAAAAACAAAGTCATATTCGGATATTCGGAATAGAAAGGTTGAGTGATTTTTGTGAGTTTCTGTCCAGGAAATAACCGTGGAAGTAAATTGGGGTGTCGGGAAGGGAACACGTGAAACGCTCCCCTTTTGTGTCTCTAATAAAACTTATTCACCAACTTGTAAGAATAAAAAATACAATACTTATCCCCGGATTTAAGTATGATCTTTCATGAACCTGTAAGGATTTCTAAGGTTTCTAAGAATGTCACGGTAGTCTTTGAAATACATCAACGTACTACGATCGAAAGGTTTGGCATGTTATTTGCCGTGGCGTATACTGCCAATGTTTGTTTGTTTGCTCGCATTCCTCGGCTTCTTTTCCTATAAGGATCTTTTGAAGGACAACGATGTGCATATTGAGGCTGCTAATAAAGGAAGTTACAAGGGACGAGGACGAACAACTTTGAGATTGCAGTTGCAATAAGTAACATAATACTTTGAGTTTAGTGATGTAGAATATCCCGCCGTATGTTTTGTTATTAATTCTTATAGAATTCATAGCTTCAATACACAGTTTTCTTGAAAGACAACATAGTTGGTGAGGGCTGCAACAGTGATCACGTGTCTAACTATTGAGTGGAAAGCGTCATCGTTATCAACTGAATGGAGTGGTTGGTTCCTTCTTGAATATTGTTTAAAAACAATCATTGCCTACATTGGTGTTTCCAGTCACCATGCGAGAAATAACTCTTCTATTCTCTCCATTGTTTTAGCGCCACAGTCTTTGTTAACGTTCTCCGCTTTGTAACTTTTGACAGGGAGCCAACAAAGACTCGACAAGGGCCACAGATAATGTACCCGTAATAGCTTTGGCCTCCACTTTAGCATGCTAACATAATTCTGCACTTTTCCCCTTCATATAATGGTTAATTTACTGAACAATGCAGAAAATGATATTACACATTAAAATTTCAAAGAGCAGTGTAAATATGTAAATGAGTAACTGTGTGAATTTATCTGACCATTTTGGATAAATATCTAGCGCCAATACGCGTAGAGTATTTATGAGTATCGGGTGCGCATGCAAAATGACTGGAGTGTACCCTATATAATTGAAGTTCCCTTCTGATTGCCCGAGTGTACCCACCGCTTCTGATCACTTCAATGACTCAGAACTGATAAACGGGAACGTGGGTGCGGGTGGGTGG
>JAODAG010350019.1:0-20240 GCA_027574785.1 Orphnurgus asper
TGTTCATACGACCCAATATTAACATGTTCATATGACCCAATATTAACATGTTCATGTGACTCAATATTAACATGTTCGTATTACCCAATATTAACATGTTCATATAACCCAAAATTAACATGTTTATATGACCTAATATTAACATGTTTGTATGACCTAATATTAACATGTTCAATCAGCTCCAAATTAACTAGATACTAGAAATACTAGATACTAGAAACGCCTCAAATATGCTGAGATCCCTCTCATATATTGAGAAATATTGGGAAAGATACTGTGTAGCATAAACAGTTGTTATTTAGAGGGAGATACAACGAATACAACTCTCTTTGATACTAACTCTGTACCGACAGTAATCCCCTGATTGTTTGATTCACTGCCAGGAATGCAATTAATTATATTGAAAGCGGATGAGAATCGGGCCCGTTGTTTGCTCAGTTTGAGGCGACTGGTAGACCAGATTCTACAAAACAACTCCTAATGCCAATTGTTTTCTGCATATTCAAACCGTATTCACTACAAGCAAAGTTCAAAATCTTCCATAAGCTGCGTGGAAATCATTCCAGTTTACGTTGTTGTTCGCTTCAAGGTTTATCCTTGCACGAGAGGTTATGATTAAAATAAAGAATGCTGGCCAGTTGTTTTTCTTAAATGTTGGTTGTTAGTCGTAACGTCTGCCTGTGCACACTTGCGCCTCAAAGCTTTGTTAAATTGAAATTATTGTTCAGTTCTTACTTTAGGTGTGAAAGAATCAACTTTCAGAAAGAAGATCAAGTAAATTAGACCAATAGCGGAACTGTCAATCCAAGAAATCAATTCATCAACCCCATGACATCTCCTTAACCCCACGTTAAGGAGAGATATAGACGAGATTAGTTGCTGAAAGAAACTGTTGTATCTCCTAAAGGACAGACCATGGGCTTAAAATATGACATGAGATCATTGGAATGTGCTGTAGTTTCTTCATGTTTAAGATATTTTTCTTGGATTGAGTTGGATGGGACAGCGGGTGGGGTAGAAAACCTCGGTCGTGAATATGCATTATAAAATATCGTGTATAAGCAGGGCATGAGAACCTCATTGCAGGTCTGCATTCTGTTGAAGTGCTATCTGGTTGTTTTGAAAGTGCATTTCTGAGGAATTTCTCACCATGCAAACAGTTTGTTGAAACTTTAGTACAATTGAATATTTATTCAAGGTTAATATTAATACTTTAAGACTCTGTCTTCACAGGCATTGTTCAGTAAACATTTCATTCAAGAGAGCTGTAAACAAACACCACACCTGGAGAGTATCGCTCAGAGATCGTCGCATCATTTTTTTTTAACCTGTGAACTTTTAGCACTCCGATGAGTACATTTGCCATGGCGGACACACCCTCAGAAAACCATGGTAGACACGCGTGGCAATCTTTATTTGACATTTACAGCCCGCTTGTGTATCAGAGTACTGTACTAAGGCTACGTGTAACGTGAACAGGTCTACGATGCCGCTCGTGCACGGTAAAGGGTTTTAATTAAACGGTGTTTATCTTCCTTTGGTTCACCTTCACAGGATTTCAATTTTCACTCTTTAGAGGATGCAACAGAGTATGATGGCGGCTACACGAGGAGTACTCAAGTCATCAAGTTAGTTGTTTTTCTCTTGTTTATCAACTTCAGTTATCAGTTATTGTATCTAGACAAAACCTGGGGGAAGGGGATCAGAGGAACTCCTGCCTCCTGGGTGTTATTCTAGTTTAAAAGCATCCTCCAGGTGTAGGTGATGTGGTAGAGCTATGTCTTAAGGGAGAAACATACCACACAGTTTAACCCGGAACCTCTGTCTTGTTCCAAACTCCAGGTATCATAGTTTGCAAATACACCATTCTGGCAATTAACAACTCAGATACTCAATTTAAAGGGCAGTATTACAAGTTTTGTCACTGCCTAAATGTTAGTAATTCTTTAAAATTCAACCGTTATTTTTTTCGTTGAAATTATTCTATTTGCTGTAAGCCTCTGAATTTGAAGAATGTTTAACAAAAAAAAATTGTTCAGAAACCTTTTCCAATGATATTGTTGTATGAGATAATTAAGATTATAAGTAAACATAAGAAAATCGAGCTCATCTGTCAAAGTGACCCGCTTTGAAGTGTTGAAAATACTTCAAAAACTGAAGAAGAAAAAAATCCATAGCTGACATAACCAAATGAAACCGGATATTTGATTGGGATTTTCAGTTAATGATTTAGTTCTTGCTGCCAAAATTACAAGAGAGTCTAGATGGGCACCCGGAATATACCTTTAAAACCATGTTGGGTGGCATGGGGGAGGGGTTATTGGGGGTTGAAGTTGATGGCAGGTTTACTTAATATCACTAGACTCATAATACGACTGATAGTAGGTCTGACTATATATACACAAGCTTCACTGTCATCTATATTGTAGCTATTGCAGCATTTTAGGCAATTTAAAGGCAATTAAATAGGTCAATATGTCATTCCATAATGAATGGTCTTTGGAGTTTAATAGACTACAGTAGAAACTGTACAGTAATAATTGTCGAATTCCATCCTGTTGAGTTTCCCAAGTGCATTGCAGTGAATTGTGAATTACTGCCATCCCTCTGTATTTATATTAGAAACTTCTGGGAGGTCGTGCACAGCTTTGACCACGAGCAGAAGAAGAAACTCTTGATGTTCGCCACCGGGAGCGACCGCGTACCAGTCGGGGGCTTAGACAAGCTACGGTTCATCATCGCCAAAAATGGTCCACATTCTGACAGGTATACCGAAATAGCATCAGTCTCTGGTGGTCCTTGGTATACCGTCAGCAGAATCACTTGTTTATCATGTTTGTATGTGCATCGCAACCTGCATGACTCTAGTGGTCCTTAGTTTACCAGCAGCAGCATCACTTGTTTATAATGTATATACATGCATCGCAACCCATATGTCTCTAGCGATCCTTGGTATACCGGCAGCAGAATCACTTGTTTATAATGTATATACATGCATCGCAACCTGCATGACTCTAGGGGTCCTTAATATACCAGCAGCAGAATCACTTGTTTATCATGTGTGTACATGCATTACAACCTGCATGTCTCTAGCGATCCTTAGTATACTGGCAGCAGAATCACTTGTTTATAATGAATATACATGCATCGCAACCTGCATGACTCTAGTGGTCCTTAGTATACCGGCAGCATAATCACTTGTTCATGACGTGTATATGTGTTTTTAAATCATGCATGTCTCTAGTGATCCAATGTTTGTGACAGGTGATAGGTTTTCATTGAAAGGGTAGTTCTATACATACATTAAAACCAATTATGTTAGAAGCAGCAGAAATTTGAGTCTTGATAACCAGGCATTTGCTTAAAACTGCAATGGGTCTGCTGTTTTCCATATATAATTAGACAAATTGTACTTATATCTTGTCCCTGTGGAATTCAGACAATACTTTCGTGATTACTTTCGTAGTAAAGATGCAATCAAACCTAAAGAACAGTCTACTTCTGTGCTTCAGTGGTGAAAACAGCTACAACCTGATACCGACAATGACCAGGAATAATGTTGATGCTGCAATTTTTCATGTTCTATTTCCTTTGCAGACTCCCAGCAGCTCACACTTGCTTCAATGTGTTACTCCTACCAGAGTACTCCGATAAAGCCAAACTGGAAGAAAGACTGCTCAAAGCCATCACTCATACCAAGGGTTTCGGTATGCTCTGAAATTACAAGATGAAGGAAGTTCTGAAAAATTAGCTGAAATTGTATTTCGTTTTCTCTAGAAAACTAGACAGCTCCAATGATGATAGCATGATTATAACATGCTGAAAATGGCAATCATGAAAACCAGGCAGTGCCAATGATGTTAGCATGATTACTGCAACGTAATTCTGACAATGGCAATCATGAAAACCAGACAGTGCCAATGAGGTTAGCATGATTATGGCAAAGCAAGTCTGAAAATGGCAATTGTGAAAATAACACAGCTCCAATGATGTTAGCATGATTACTGCAAAGTAAGTCTGAAACAGACAAATCAAGAAAACTAGACAGCTCCAATGATGATTACTGCAGAGTAAGTCTGAAAAGGGCTAATAAGAAAACCAACAACTGCAATAAAGCTTGATTCAGTTGCATATTGCATGGCCCTGCATATAAAATGGGAAATCTGCCACGTTTAACGAAAGTGTCCTCAGTCCCATAGAGCTCATTGTTTTAGCCAGTTTATGAATTTTAGTGAAGAAGCATACCACTACGTAAAGCAGCGTAACCCTTTTAAACACGAGGCGTTTGTCAGTGCACCTGGGGCGGATGCGAAACTTGGCCGTCCGTTGCTTCTAGCTCGGCACACCGGGTCTTACGATCTGCCTACGATTTTCAAATGAAATCATGTTTCTACAGTTGATAATTTTGCTAGGCTAGAGATCTGTTTTCCTTGTAGTTTCAATCAATTTTGGTCTACTACTATAATACTACGAATGATTTTCAAATATTCTCAGCTGTGATATATGGACCCCGGTAATACCCGGTTCTAATCTCAATTGTCAATAGGTGAGATGCGAAGAGTCTTTTATTCTGTGGAATTCGGGCATAAATACAAACGTTTGTTAAGATTCCATGTGAGATGGAATAGTGAGAATTAGTTTCAAACTTCTAGTTTGAGAAAGTTGTCCTGTGGACCGTAGCTCGAATAATTATATCAACCTCTTTTCCATGCTGGTAACAGGTCGTCTCAGTTACATGATATGGAAGTAGACTATAGTCTTCACGACCACAACAACAAATTGCCTTATGCAGTGGACTTATTACTGGAAATATTATATCACAAGTCTGATGCATTTGTTTTAACATTAAATTCACTTGAATGATCACCTACCTTGTAGCGAGCGGCAGCTGATTCGTATGTTTACCCGTCTTTTTTTGTGAAACTTACAGGTTAGCAATCAATATTGCACTACACTCGTGGCTTTATTGTTTGTTCTTCGTGAGCATTTGGTGTATATGACGGTTGATTGATAGAGACGAAACTATAAAACAAATTTGAAGTGCTACAATAAGAATAATTATATGAATGTAGACTCAAACTTGAGATGGTGAGAATAAAACAGCCAATAAATAAATAGGTTAGTAGTATTCAGTATTTTGTTTGTTCAGTGCATTGTTAGGAACTGCAATTAACATGTATTGGCAGACATATTATTGCTTGTTATGGAGATATATGCAGATTGATGGGATGTTTTATTATTGCTTAGTCTTTGTAAAATAAGATAGCTGGTGCACCTTTCCTTCGTGAAACAGTATTTCTTTACTGCTAATATATTTCCCCAGACTTCCTATTTTGGGGGAATTGAATCGTTGAGTGCGTATTACATATAATCATACTGTGGAGTATGCTTTAGACAAACATTTGTGAATAATTATTCATGGTCGTCTTTCATTGGTGAAGATCAAAGAAGCTAGGAATTTGTTTTTTATGCAACACACGGTAGAGACTAGGCTATGTGATCTAAATGTTAATACCTAGGACGAGTTTTTCTTTGATAACAGGGATTTGTGAAGCTTTCAATTTTATTCTTGAGGGAAAACATACTTTTCAGTTCATTTTTCTCTGATGTAAGGTCGTGATGTTGTCACCTTTAACTTGGGCAACCAATAGTCAGAAAGAACTTGTAATTCTCCTTCTGGAATTATATCCAGTCAATAATTAATAAAAACAGGAAAATTCAACTGTCACAACTGTTATCAATTTCTCACATTTATTTCAGTATAAGCAGGCTGGGTAACATGTTTGTTTACAACCAGATATTGCAGTTTCTACAGTTAACAAAGGATTCTTTAACGGTGTACCGGTTCACGATAGGGATATAATACATCCAGCGACTGCATTATACCCCCCGTGAGCGCATTATCTCCTGCGAGAGCCACACGGTACAGCGATTGTTATACCTGTTCATTCATACAAAACGTTAACACCAATTTTTAGAAATATTAAAATAATTGGAAATATCCCACAAAAGGATAACCAATTCTCCGCGTAAGATGCCATCCCGCAATGTTGTACTTTATGTACAGCATTACAAAAGGAATTAGAATCGCATGTAGGACGAGAAAATGCTCAGAGTGAAAAGAATACCCTGAGAGCATAATTATCATCAAATACTATAAGATCAAAATTATTCAAAAGAAAACAATGACATACGTTAAGGAATGATTTGTTAAACTCGAGGAGTCAATTTAATGATCATAGCAACTGCTCATGATGTGACTGCGCCATTTACCTTGTAGGGAGACACCTTTATGACCATTTTAAGTACCAAGGAAACCACAAGAACCCGCTTGAAAACTCAGGAACTGTAAAAATGTTAAGTTATGTGAAAGTCACAAACTGAAGAATACTGCCAATGCAGCCTATAAGCGTTCTTTGTTTATCCATGCTGTCCCCACAGACACCAATCTCACGCAGATTGGTTATTAATGAAGGGAAATTTATTATTGTGGTAGGTTGTATTGACCCAAATTATTATGTTTCGGACCCCATTTTTACTGTTACCGACTGGGGTCTTAAAGGTTACTGGCTTTTCGAAAAGGCATGATTCCATTGTTTACCGAATATTCCATTTGTTGCCGATCCTGCAGGGCATTATCACTCTCCATGACGACCTGAATTGTCGTCAAACCCGATACTTTACTATTATTCAGTCTAAGTCTAATTTAACTCTTACATTCTTTGGAAAAGAAAGGTGCATATCAACCTCTTTCCAAGCATTTTCTCGCACTATAGTCATTGGCTCTCCTTCATCCAGGAGTTCTCCTTGGCTCTACGAACCAGGGTTAAGGTTTAGCGAAATGACCAGATGAGAGGGACTCTATTGCCGAATGGAGTGAGGTGTGACGTCATCACAGAAAGTTGAGCTGCCTCTGATGACGCCACATCCGGTTTGCATATTAGGGGTCCGATCATTTGGTGATTATTTCCATTCACAAAACGTCGATTTTTACTACATTTTTAGAAAAATAAGGCAACAATGTTATAATAATCAACTAACAATTGCGTCGGACGCGACGACCATTTTTGACACTTACGACGCAACATAGGGTCTCTATAAATGTCTCTGTGCCAGAATTAGCCTAGCATATGTTATAAATTTATTACTGAATACCGCATGTGTAGCTATTGAACATCGTTGATGCTTTAGACCAGTGGTTGTGGAGCAGTAATTGACTCCATGCCCCTCCCCCCGAAAAAAAATTGTTCCATGTCAACGTGTACTCTCTGTACTACTAGAACGGATACTCTCACTTAGCCCTGCGTTATCTGGGTGTCTGGTCAAGCCTAGTAATAGTAGTACTTGTAATGATGACCTAATTATAAAAATCTATGGCGAAAATCATCTTTGTGATGATACCATTGATTGGTATGTTTTTGCTTGCTCATGTAAGTATAATCCTTCAGCTATGTGGCTTTATCTAAGTTACGTTCAACATATGCCAAGGAGAGATGGAGTCACTCACTGGAAATTAGTATCCGAGTTCATTCGGTCGTAATAACAAAGTAACAACAGTTCCCATGCGGTTTTGGACGCCATATTGTGGCAGCTAGTACGAACAATGACAGTAACATGCTATGACGAAAATGCATCCCGTGGAGCATTTTTATTGCTAGCGCGTCTCTTCGAGGAATTAGGTCGTCAGTGTGTGTATACGATACGTACATATCTAATGTGTACATTGTCACGCAATTAGAGCGCACTGGTTTGAGAGTCCTGATAAATATTTATATTGTAAGTAAGTGGCCACGTATTAACTCAACATATAATAACACACATCAGTGTTTGGGTTCGGGTTAACCCCAGTTAACCATACCTATTTTTATAAAAACAAAAGTTTGGTATACTCCTCAGCGTCTATCATAATTTCTGTTAACCTGTCGGAATCAGTGTTTGTTATTCGTTATAGGTAACAGGCCAATGAGGTAACTTTGCAAATCTGTGCGAATCTGCCCCCTAAACGTCTTATGAGAATTTCGTCATCATACTACCCGCGTATAAAGAGATACTGTATCACTGATATGCTGCTAGCAAGTATTTACACATTATCCTAAGCTGGGCCAAGCCGTATGATCCAAGCCGTTGCTCTGTACTCAATTGGAGACCGGTCGTTAATGGCTTTTCGACCAATCAAATGCAACATATGAATATTGCGTTATTGGAGGGAGTATTTGGAGTAATCCTGCATATGCCCATATGGATACATACTATATACAACCGCCCTCATAAGGAACTTAAAAGACAACACGGTTTGGGAGATATCCTCTCTTATTACTGTTACGCATCTACATCGTCATCTACGAGGCAACATGACTATTTTAAGCAGGATCAGTATGTCCGAGGCCTGGTGGTACGAGATCGAGACCCATGCACGCGTGTCTTGCCGAGACCTCTTGAGTGGATATGATATGCTTATCATCGCAAGTAACGAGTAATCTGAGAAGGTAATAACTGTAAAGTAACTTGTATTAAATGGTCAGCAGAGAACACATGTGGGCTCATCGTGGTCAAGGAGGCGCAAGCCTACCTGGAGAAGCAGGAGCAAGAACTCCGTGAAGTTTCAAAACATTAAACCAATACAGGCGATAACTTGATATTTTCCTCACTGAAGTTTAGGAATTCATTGAAGATATCTTCAGGGGGAATTTCAATATGCTCCACTAAATGGATGATTTCGTCATCATAAAATTGCCTTCATTTTAAGTTGAGTTTCGGTTTCAACCCTTTCAACGTACATACGTCCTGTATTTGGTTAGACATTTCCATTCAAACACTACAATACCAGTCGTAAGGTAATCGTGTGTTTGAATTTTTTGTTTATACTCTTTGGCTAATATCACGTGTATCTGCTCCATTAAGGTAACGTCCATTGGTTGAAATTGGACAATTGTCCTCTTCCAGACCCTTCAGACATTCCCAAGAGATAGTATTATGCTGCCGTTGCTGGTTTGATCTCAAGGCAGCCATTGTAACATCACAAATCCCTGATGTATTCGCCAGAAATTCTCTCCTACGTGATTTTTCTAATAAAAACTATAATACATTTTATCTTTAGCTAAACTTGAAACAGGGCTTTCACTCCAGCAGATGTATGATTTCCAACAACATATACCAGGTTCGTTTTTAATCTGTGTTATTCCATTTATTATATGAATGACGCGTTGCACCGATGGCCAACCGTGTTGTTTGAAAAGTCACCGACCGAAAAATCAGGATATTTCACAAGGGACAGAATTTCTGTTGATAATTGTTGCATGCCATTCCTTTTTATTTTATATGTTATATTGATTTAAAATTATTATTATTATTATAGAAATAAAACTAGAGCTTTTGAAGTTGATAATTGTGCCATTTGATCAACGGAATACTATTGACTGCCCACCAAAACCTTCTCTGTCCAATCACGGCGCACACTGACTGGTAAACAGATGGACCTATATCACATGGCTGAACTAGTTTTGTTTTCACGAACGA
The DNA here is from genome assembly GCA_027574785.1 of Orphnurgus asper. NCBI lineage: Eukaryota > Metazoa > Echinodermata > Holothuroidea > Elasipodida > Deimatidae > Orphnurgus > Orphnurgus asper. Next base: position 9,517 of record JAODAG010350019.1, read on the forward strand.
AAATTAAGGCCATGCAACCATAGTAGTCCACACTATAAAAAAGGTAAAATAGTTGAGTGGAATCAGTTCCAGCGAAAGAAGGAAACAGTTCACGTGAAACAAAGCCTGAAAAATGGCTTGTTGGATGGAAAGAAGACCATATTCGAACTATTACCTCTTTTAACTTAGAAGATTTACTGTAAAACGAAAGCTGAAAGGATTTGATTTAAAAGTTCTTACAAGACTAGACAAATAATATGATAACGGATATTCTAATTCATATTATTTCATTAATTAAATATGGATGCTGGGATATTTGTAATAGCCTAATAAACAAAATGCAAGGCACATCCCTCCACCGCTATATCGGATCTTCTTTGTCATGGCCCAGGCCGTAGCCCGCGGGGAGCAGGGAAAGTCCACCCCTTCAGATTTCAATTTCAAAGGTTAGTGCAAACGTCAATATATTGCGGTACGGTAATCGTTCAAACGTTAACAAATCCCATTCAAATTTCAAAATGTTATAGGCGAAAGTGAGGGTACTATAACGCCCTAATATTATCCATGTAAAACATTACCGTTTCTCGGCCGTTGTTTGCTAAAAAATATTATAACACGCACGTTTTGTGTTCCTCTAAATATGCGCTCCCACCCCCACATTCTAGATTAATACAACTTCCGTCGCCCATGTGCCAGGTTTGTGCCAGGTTGAGATATCACGGTTACTATAACTGGGAGTTGAAGTTAAACCCACCTTGCAATAGTCGATGACTGATTGTACATTCAACAGTAGTGGAAGGCGCGTATATTAAAATTTCGCAATATACTTAACCGATATCAGAAATAGCGGTGTAAACGAAACATGGAATACAATCCATGAAATTCTTTATAATAATCGCAAAAAATCCATACCCTATTGTTCTTAAGGTTGGTGATCAAGAGATTAACAATGAGAATGATGTTGCTGACAATTTTAATAATTTCTTCATAAAAATCTTCACTCGCAAAATCAAACATCATCCATAGTAACAACAAAACAAGTCATTGTATATTTATTTACCCTATTAGCGAGGGAAGAACTTTTGGAAGTTGCGACCTAAGTTATGAAACCAAAGAAAGGACTTGAAAATGATTTTAAGCCCGGAATAATAAAACAAGTTCTTCCTTTTATTATCAAACCGCAATAACATATTTGTAATATTTCTAGTATATTCCCAGACAAGATTGCAAAAGAGAGATCATACCGTCCAGTTTTTTTTCTCAAAAGTATCTTTGAAAATTGCCGTCCTACTTCATCATTACTATCATGTGTTCTAATTAATTGAGCGAATTATGTTTAATGGTATGCTTATTTTTTTAATAATATGATATTCAATCCAAAGAGCAATATGGCTTCCGCCTTAAGCACTCTACTAAACTTAGCCTTGGCAGATGCTATTGGTAAATTATGTGCTAGTCTTGGTGAAAAGAAAACGAAGAAAAGAAAGAAAACGTAGTGTGTGTTCCTTCATCTATGACGTTCACCCAGGTTACGGAACCGAAGACTTCATTGTTCGTTTGTGAATTAACATCGGCTATAGTAAAGTCTTTCGCGTCGAAACCCTGAAATTCCCCTATATTCCAATTGTCTTAAGGAGAAGAATCTAAAAACAAAGTGCGACACGTATCTAGTTACCTCTTGTTTATAAAATTTTCCCCTACCATTGACTGTTTAAACCTATTTTCATAAAGTGCTCACAATTACATGGGTCTCTTTCAGGCATTTATAATCGTAACAACGCTTCTTTTTAATTGAATATCTATGGATTCGAAAGAGAGTTGTTATCTGGAGTTGTTCTAAGTAACAACTCCCTGATGTAATCAACTGCACTAACTAGCTCATATCTCTGACATGCATTTAAAGTTAGCTGTTAGCGTTGTATTTATCTTCTATAGATTTTGGTTATTGTGTTATTCCGACATGATTGGCAGTATGATGTTTTTTTTTATTTGGACGAATTTCACCTAATTAGCAAAGATCACCAAAGTTCAATTCCATAGTTCGTCAATGGTAAACCCCCAGAGTTTTATATTAAAATACAAGCTACAAGCTACAATATGAGATCAACATTACGTGTGCGCAACTGAAGGGAAGTCGTTTTATGAGTTTGTAAAACTATTTGATACTTGATACCACATCGTTCTTTCGTGGATTAAAGAGCTTATTGAGCTAAGATACTTTCTTTGGTTTTAAAAGTTAAAACATCCTTACATCATCCTTACTTTTTCACCTTTAGCTAGTTAAGTACCATATAGCCTAGTTTGATTATTTTTCATTCGGATGCCCATATTTGTTAAAGATTGTTTACACAAGAAGAGGTTGAAAAAGTTTATACAAAGTAACAGGCTTTCAGTAATTCCATATGATGACTTGAAAGCTGGTCACCCTCTTTATAACTAGCATCAATACAATATATGAGTAAATTAAATTAAACAAGCAAAACATTTATAAGTTTCATATATAGTAAGTTATAATACTGTATATTATTTAATGCATTTTATATCGTATATTATCAACTTTCAATGATAAAATACAACATGGAAAACACTTACAAACATTTACATTGGAAGTAAATAAGATCCCAAGGCAACCTACAGCGTAATACCAAGTGATTGTCATTTTCTCATGACGTGAACCTCACTTAACTAAAGAGACATGTGGTCCATGTCATTGGAACAAGGCTAGGAATAACATGACGTTAACCTAAATAGTAATTCAACCGAAATACACGCGGATAATACTGTTTAAATTATTCGTTTTATGATTTGTCCAGGCCATTTATTATATTGAACGTCATTATGATGCAAACCGTCACTTGCGGAGATTATTTGATTTGAAAATCTTCTCCCGGTATGAATCGTGGATCCAGTGGGTTGACCACTTCATCAGGTTTACCATATACTTGGTTTGGGCTTCGGGAAAATATGGTTAAATGATATAGCTATAGTCTGCTACTATTCTAATAAGACGTGTAGATTACACTTCCGTAAATGTTTCTGAAAATTTCAGTTGTCTTAATTCTCGGATTAGCCATTCCTTGTCCTAATATACACACTACGATTTATTTGTGAGGATGTAGTTGGGGATGGAAACACTCTGAGTTTGTTTTAAATTTCACAGATCTCTATGTACCATGCTTAATGCTTGATAGGAAGACAAATTTGTTTTCTTTGTAAAAATCGAAAACTGTCATATTATTACCCTCATGAAGATTACACATTTCAAGTATAAATTAGAGTGGGGGATTTTCGGAGAATGAAAATTTTGATTTATCTACGACTTCTGTCAGAGGGTCGACCAAGATGAAAAGGGCAATAAAGAAGGAGGACCATATTTTCTTTCATAATGAAAGCATAGTGCATTCACTGTATTGTGGATGCAGTTTTCTTTTCGTTGGGTGGTTTTCATTTGGGGTATCATATACAGCCTCTCTCAGAACAGTGGTGATGATCAGGTTGTTTTCCCTTCCGTCGGTCTTTGATTGCATTACAATTGCATTAATATATGGTCACGCCACTCATTTCTTATATACCTTCTTTTACAGGATCAAGGAGTTGCCAGACACCATTGGCTATGGCGAGCTACGTTGTCGTCGCAGTTGTCTTCAACGTGATTATTTTTCGAGGTTAATGGTCTCTGATCAGCAAGAATAAACGTTACCTCGGTGACAGATGGGCCATGTTCGGCGCAAAGGAGAGAGACGACGAACAAACAACCCGGGACGATCTGGAACCAAGCGATATGTCGACAATCAGTTCAACTCCTTGTTCCGCTCCATCTTCATCTAATAAGCTAGCTCTCCCAGCCGGAGAACCATGAACTGTGAGTGATAATAATTTCAATACGTCAAACGACATTTCGAGGACGATTGCAGCGGAAGACCACATTCATGTTGCTCATGACAACGGTTGTCCTATTTATAACGTGGCTGCCGTCTACGATTCTGCGGGCATTAGTACCCAACAGGCCATCACTATCAATGATGACTTTCCTCACTCGGCGAAGGAAATTCTTTAGCATTGAATTTCATAGATAAATCAGTAAGACGCGAAGACGAATCAACGTTTATCCTTTCACCTATCAAGACTGATAGAAATCACGTTGCACGACAAATTTATGTTTCGTCCTTTTTTATGATCATGCAAGGAGTTCTATTAGTCCGGTCATCACAATGAGGTGTGAAAACCTTACGTATGTGCATGACCTGATTTTAGACATTTGTGATGCCCTAAGATATGGGAAGCTGCGTAAGAACTGAACGTGACACAAAGAATGCCGCCAAGATGATGTGATATCCTAAGCTGCACACCTTGTTTTAAGCCATGTGCCTACGTCCAGCCCTGAGTAAGTGGTTTGGGCAGAGGAAACCGAGAATAGAATGCTAAAATTCTCGACAAGCAAAGAAACAGGTGTCGGACGGCATTACCGTGCTGTGACAACTAACGTAATATGTGAGGAGTTCGCATGGACACAGCGTACTAATAGTCCTAAAGTTCAATGAGAATTGCATTATTCAATTCTCAGTTGGTATCCAATTCTCGCAAAGGTGTACGATATCTGTATATCTTTGGACTATGTCTCGTTCCGTTAGTCCCAGCGGATCCCCGAAATACTCTTTTTTCTCGAGGAAAAAAAATCTGTGGTCGTCACGGTTACGACAGCTGAAACGTTTTCGTCAAACTACGCAAGAAGTTATCCGCATTAAACTTTCGTGAAATACCACAAGTATAAGATACCGTACCCAACGTAGGTCTCGGACCTTGTCTGTTACATTCTTACATCACCCCGGTTATACTCAACTCTTGTATCATGACCAGAGCATGGACATCTGCCAATGAGTAGGTCATTCATTAGTCCTCGTGGACAGATATCTATCTTTTAGCTCAACATTATAAACAAACCAGTTATCAATCCAAATGTCATGGATCTGTGACTAATGAAAGAATGAACTTACATGAAGCGAAAGTTTGTTAAAATTGTTCTTTGGTTTTATCAAAGAGACTGCAGCACTGGCCAACCCTTTCTGGGACCTAGAACGACATTCTTCACTCATGAGATCTCGTGAGAAATACAAAATATCTCATGAGATCTCGCGAGAAGTTCATGAGATCTCATGAGAATGACACGAGATCTCATGAGATCTCGTGAGAAATACAAAATATCTCATGAGATCTCGCGAGAAGTTCATGCGATCTCGCGAGAATACATCAAATCTAGTGAGAAATTCGTGAGATCTCGCGAGAAGTTCATGAGATCTCGATAGATTACATCAGATCTCAAGAGAATACATCAGATCTTGTGAGAAGTTCATGATATCTCATGAGAAATAGTAATGAGTTCTCATGAGAAGTTACCAAGTTCTCGTCAGAATGCATGAGATCTCACAAGAAGTTCATGGTATCTCACGAGAAAAGATTTTTCTCAAGAAGTTAACCACAGCAGACTGACATAACTTCTCTATAATTTGCTATTTCACGTGACCGCCACAGACATTTAGAAGGAGACAACATGCATATGGCTCCCCTCTTATGAAAGCTGACATCTTGGACAGTCATGTAACCTACAAATTTCCATATGAGGACAGTTTACATTTTGAGCTAGTAGAGGAGAAAGTTTACGACAGTCATACACCCAACCCCTAAGAACTGATTCGGACGATCAATTCCTACATATCTGCAAAGAATTACTAAAAGTGTTTAAATCGTCTTAAATCCTCCCAATTTTCGCACCATCTGTACTTTAATTTATACTCTACAACATCGAATCATCAAAATATATCATGATCTCTGCTAACATACCATAAAATGGACTTCAAATTTTTGTTGGCACTTTTTCCGAGTACGGTGAACTTTTGGGGCGGAGGAACATTAATTTAATAGTGGTGTATACCCCTAAGGTGTCGCGTGTTATTCAGAAGAAGGTAGCGGTGGCATAATAATATTAGGACCTTTATGCGTAAGACGATCACCAACCTGAAAATCTCCACAAATCGCTTCTCGGCCTTTTGACAAAGATCATGAGTTTTATCTGTGGTGCTAAGGGCGGCCCGCACTGGTTAATGGTGGGGACATGCCTGTCTAACAGAGCCATGCGCTACACTTTATGTGGCACTACACCCGCCCAATGATCTTTAGCCTTAGCACCCTTATAAACAAGTCTCGCGAGATCTCGCGAGAATTTCATGAGTTCTCACGAGATCTCGCGAGATTTCATGAGATATTTTGTATTTCTCGCGAGATCTCGCGAGAAGTTCATGAGTTCGCGAGAAGTTCATGAGATCTCGCGAGATCTCGCGAGATCTCATGAGATATTTTGTATTTCTCGCGAGATCTCGCGAGAAGTTCATGAGTTCGCGAGAATTTTATGAGATCTCGCGAGAATTACACAAGATCCCATGAGATCTCGCGAGAATACATCAAATCTCGCGAGAAATTCACGAGATCTCGCGTGAAATACAAAATATCTCATGAGATCTCACAAGAAGTTCATGAGATCTCACGAGGAAAGGTTTTTCACAAGAAGTTCTTGAGATCAAACATGTTGAGGCAGGCATGTTGGCCACCATTTTACACCAGATTGACCACCGTCTAAAAGATACAGATGTGTGGAACGAACCTATCCAACACACAGTGTTGATGGATGAAACTTCTAATGATACCCAACTCTACTTTATCAAACAGATTGGCTTGGACTTTTTGCACCAGCTTTGTGAAACATGAAAAACAAATTGGTTTCAACTTGAACTGAAAAGGAAGGAGATGCCAGAAGGAATGTTTTTTCCCCACTGTACCTACTTTTTTGGATAAACTATCAATAAAGGTGTGTTGAATCTCCAGACACATGTTTGCTACTTCTGTTCAGTGATATGATGCATTCACACCTCTTTTCAATGTCAAAGTCTAACTCCTGGTTCAACTGGTGTTGCTGCAGTTATTAGCTTCTCTTTCATTGTTTAGTAATTCACACTCTAGGAGGAGGTAATCAAAGTACCTATTCATTCAAAACATATAGCCTGGCTTCCTGAACTGTACAAAAGAGTTGGACAACTGTGGTTAGTTAATACCTTGCTGTGATTGGACAGCAAATCTAGTCAGTGGGAAACACACTCATTTTAAACCTAAACTTGTGCTCACTACTGTTACTGTGTATTGAAACTGAAGAGTATGGGAGACTCAGTCAGTGTTGCTCAATAGAGGAAAGAAAACATTCTGTGTTTTCCCCTGGTTATTAGTACCCAAGGAGTTTAAACAACTGATTTACCATTATCGTATTTATCAGGAATATGTTGCAATACAAGAGAGACACTAGCTCTTTGTGGTGAGTAGGTCACCTCGTGCCATGAAAGTCATATGATTTACACAAAATCATAAATAGGTTATTTTTCATCATACAACATTCATTCAGGTTTTGAAATGTAGCGAACACACTGCAATTCACCGTAGAATTAAAAAAAATGGTGGTACAGTGGGGGTTAATATTTTGGGGGCGGTCAAATGGTTTGTTTACATTTAAAAATGAGCAAAAACGGCCAAAAATCGATAGTTGACTAAAAAAAATTATTTCTCCAAAACCAAATATGCAAAACACATGCCCGTTTGCTTGAAATAAGCCTAATGAGTACTGAACATATTCTGAGCATTTCGTCCCTATAGGTTGAGTGGTTGATTTGGCCAATTAGCGAAAAATTCAAAAAAATCGGGGAAATGGCTCAAAAATGGCCAAAATCACGCGAAAATTATGAATTTCGTAGCTCACAAACCCCTTACTCCATGACCATGCGGTTTTTTTTATTTCACTGAATGATATCGTTCTTGCTTACAAACTCCCATCTACAAGTTCTGGCATTGCGCCCTCCTTTTCCATGGAGAATCCCTTAGCGTGCTTGTAGGTTGAGTGTATGTTGTACTCAGTGCATATATGTACAGTACAACGTTACACTTCTCAGCCTCAATTGTGAAGTAATATGAATCTTATCATAACTCTCTTAATCTTCAAGGGATCTGAGAATGGTTGGACTCATCAGAAGAACACTTTAGTTGATTTAGAAGTCAATATATATTTATATGGGTGTTTTTCTAGATAAACAATGAAAAACAAAATGGCGGCCTAATTTGCACACACATTTGCATAATTAGGTCAAAACACTGAGTAGGTTTTCTCCAAATTTTGTTCCCTATCCATCAAAATAAACTTCCTAACAGAGAATATGTCTCTAAATTGTTTAAATCAGCTCTATCTAAGATCCATTCCTACAATGTTAATTAACTGCAATACTATGTGCTCCTAAGGGTTAGTGTGCTACATTAGCTAGCTACCTCATGGTTGACAGAAGACTTGGTGTAAATTACTGCGCTGTCAAGACCTGTGAATGGACCTTTATATGCCTGGAATAAGTTGTAAGAGGCACCTTTAATGTTGCAAGAAGTGACTAATAGCTAATGTTGATCAGAACTGGTAATATGATTTTGCCAAATCTTGTTGAAACATCTTTTTCGCGGGAGAGAATGCTCGCGAGAAATTCCTCGTTAAAATGTGTGCCTTTCTCGTGAGAAATTCCTCGTGAGAATATCCATTTCTCGCGAGAAATTTCTCGCGAGAAGGGCAGTCCAATCGAAATAGGACTGGGGCTGAGAAGTTGGTCAGTTGGCATTTGAAGCCGTGGCATAATGCTGCCGTTTGTTTGGTTTAGATCCCAGGTCCCAGGTTTACATCCCGGTTTCAAAGGCAAAACAGATCCAATTCGCGTGAGAAATTTCTCATTTCAGCCCAAATCCTATTTCGATCGGACTGCTAAGGCCAGAAGATCATTAGGCGGGTGTAGTGCCACCGTGTAAAGTGTAACGCGTGGCTCTGTTGGAGACCAAACGATACCGGTAACAAATTTCACTTTCCTATTTTATATTCTCCACTCCTATTTCCCCACCCCAAGATAACATCATATACACACGCATATACTAGGTGACAATTTCTGTGTGAACACAAATGTGAATATTTCCGCCTAAAGTCTGGGAAAATAACGTTCCCCCGTGAGTTTACTGCATAAGCAATCATTATTTTATGAGAAGGAGGGGGGCTATGTAGAAGGAGGAGATACAACAGTATCCACCAGCTTTTATTCCTGTCAATAGCCTACCCCCCCCCCCCTCCTCAACCTCTTTTGATGATTTTGATTCCTTGATTGGCAGTTCTGTTGTTGGTCCAGTTCACTTCCTCTTCTTCCTCAAGTGTTTCTTTTCACATATAACGTAACAACTGAACAATATAACTCCAACTTAACAATGGTTTGATGCCTAACATGTCCACCAACTTAAATTGGACATTTAAGAAAAATTACTGGCCTACATTCTATAATTTAATTATACCTCTCGTACGAGGATAAACTTTGAAACGAACCGGTATCATATTAACACTAAACTGGGACGATTTCCACGCAAATTATGGAAGATTCCGAAGTTTTCCTACGATTCTTGTAGCAACATTGAAATATGTAAACTACCGCCTCCTTATAATGAATAGGGTGTCGAATCGCGTCGAAAATGTTATTATTGAATAAACAAAAAACGACTGGCGATATAACTTAAATGTAGAATTGTAGAATATGGTCTTTCGACCGCCTGAACAGTAGCAGACGACGGGAGGCATTGCGCATAATTGAAATCAGCTTTACGCACAATTGCATTCCTGGTCGAGAAGCAATAAGGTGATTACTGACGGTATTGAGTTAGTTAGAGAAATATTCGTTGTATCTCCTTCCAAATAAGCCTGATTCATGCTGTATTAGAAGGTTGAAGGTTCTAATTAGTCGAAAAGTACAGACTTATTCAGCTGAATTCCTTTCTAATACTTGCCTAAGAGATAAATAAACCCGTTATACTACTCAGGGATCAGTGCTTTGATGTAACCTCAAACGTGAACCAAATAAAGATAATTGTATTTACGGTGCGATCATAACGGTCGCTTACACTCGGAGATAAGTCATCAGATTAAGCAAACGACGAGTTTACTCCAAGCAAACTGTTTGATTACAAGGGTCGTCATCGTCTTGTTTGATACCAACGCTGTAAGACCCAAGTCTCGACTGATTGAATCCAGTTTAAGGTAGTGATCACTTTAATTTACGTCGATTTGTCATTGAAAGAATCTAGCGCCCAAGGGCTATCGGGAATCACATAACAAACAACAAACGAACACACCAAAGCCGTTGACCGTATCGAAAAGGTAAGCTATACGATTATCGGAACTCTTTTCATAATTCGACAAATACAGTGCTAGTTTTGTCTTGGTCTTTGAAAAGAGTTTTTTCCAGAAACGGGTGTGGTTTATCGTGACTATTCTGCCTCAACTGGTACAAGTGTAGAGAGTCACCCTATATCAACTCACGTATTCACCAAGTATACATCCATGTCGTCCTTCGGTTGTTTAAATTAACATTCGCAAACATATACATATAGCAAACTCGGTATATAGGCTAAGATCATGCGTAGTATCTGCGGTGTTAATGAAGGCCAGCACTGGTTAATGGTGGGACAATGTCCTCCAACAGTGCCATGAGGTTTTAAGAAAACCCTCCGAAGGAAGATCCCGAGATCTAAACCAACTTCTCAGCCCCAGTCCTATTTCGATTGGACTAAAGGCTAAAGTAGGTGGCACTACTCCCGCCCAATGAAATAGGACTGGGGCTGAGAAGAGGGTCATATAATATATG
>JAODAG010350130.1:0-16183 GCA_027574785.1 Orphnurgus asper
CAGGCCAACCCCCCCCCCCCCTCAGAGCCTTGACTCTTCAGTCCTTAAACACTCAAAAGTTATTAGTAACTCAAAATAACAGTGATAAATGGTAGACACAACCACAATGACAGCTCTACCCTTGATAATAGTTTGGAACCATAACAGGGCTGTAGTCCTAAAACCAATTATTCAGGGATTGATTCTTCCTTTCCCCCCCACCACACCCCCATCAGTAATATAGGCTGCAAGGTTAAGGCACGCAACATTGTTATGAGCCTCGCACTAGTATTATTGCACACAGTGAGCAAATTTGGCAGGCTGGAGGGAGGGCTTATATGAAGAGACATGGATGCAGAATGGTTTATCCAACGGACGTTTGACTTGTGTGCACTAACCCCCACTCCGGAGGAAGCACCATTGTTCAAGGTACCTACTGTAACAACTGCTCTATGTGGTCTCGTCCATTGTAGAACCATGGTTATAATTCACTCGTCCAGTGTAAGTTTAAATCACCTCGGACGATCGTTAAAGAATGTGCCCCATTATAACCACAAACATTCACGAGTTGCTAGAATCACAAATCCCTTACCTCAGTGACTAATAATAATACGTAGTACTTTTGACACTAGTTGACGCTAATATCGATCTTAATGTCTTAATCCTAATTCACGTAACGCTTGACATTACCCCTCATTACCCGTGTCATTACATCAAAGTATCGACTGCTAACATTTAAATTTGTAGGAATAAAGTTCTGTTCGAGGGGATGTTTCCAGTCCACCCCCTGTTAACTTCAGAGTGAGATCAAACTCAATCTTCTCATCTCCTCCTCCACCACCACAAAGAGGAACATGTGTGGGCCAGGTTCAAAGGTCACACTACCTTCAAGAAACACCCTGAAGTTGCCTTGCAATCAGCAGCTAATCTCCAAAAGGTAAATTATCTTTTAACAAAGGCATTAAAAAAAACTTTTTGCTCATTCTTAGCACTAGATATCCTTTTCCTTTAGCACTAGAAGTACTTTTCCTTTAACACTAAAATAGCTTTCCTTAAAAAGTTTTTTTTTTTTTTTTTTTTTTGCACAACTAGCCACTCGACTACAAAGATTCACGAGTAAACTATAATTAGAAGTAATACGAGATGACATCTGTCATATTTTTTTCCAGTTGCTAATAAATATGAATAAAAATTACTTCCAACCACAGAAGGTCCTGAATTATCAGTTGATACTGGTGGCTGTCCACTTCCATGGCAACTTTTAGCAGATGATGTTCACATTTTACGTCGTTCCTCGGCAGGTGAAAATAATTATTTTCAATAAGAGGATGTTAAAAAAATTGACGTCCAACAAAACAATTAACGCTGGAAGTATAAAATCTGCTACGTTCTATTGAACGGCTGCACTTCCCAGATAACGCCCTAAAAATATTATTAGTACTTGTGTTCACAACCTTTTTTGGCAATGTAACACATGGCCACCTGTATCAACTATTTGTTGGATGCAATCTTCCGTAAATTATTCACTCACACAGGTTGAAACGACATCATCTGTTTTTTTTGTCTCGATTTCAAACTACAAATCTATCAGGAAAAAAACCATAGGGAAAATACGTTAGCACAAAAGAGTTAACAAACAATAATGTTTAGTCATTAAACTTGGTAAAATAAACAAATGGCGTGGTTTGTTAAGAATTGAAGTGATCACAATCTAGAATCCAGGTTTAATGTATCACAAACACACACCTGAAAAGTGCCCTTACATAATATTTCAAAATGTACTTATTATATATGGAAGAGGACCTTGTTGTCTCCTGCTTTGGTAATCCATTATAATTACCAGCTACATTTATTTTCACTCAAAACAACAGTCATAAGCTACTTAAGGAATAATGAAAAAAAAAGAAACAATAAACTGTCTATGCTATTGGTAAATTCATTATTACCTTAAGTTTAAGATACCCTATCGGTTAAACAACAAAGCAAGAAAAATTTGGAAGGACAAACATTTTTTTCCAAGAGTGCTTTTATGTTTCAATTAACTTTTTTAATCCAAAGATAAAACAACAACAACAAACCAACCATTACATTTCATGGTACTATTTTAGAATCTTACTGCTGTCAACTGGGTGGTACATTTACTAGTTATCCAATTAGGTTACAGTTAAACAAAAAGATAAAATAAAAATTGATCACTCGACGGAGTGAACGACGACCGAAGCAGGTGGGGTGAACTTTACCCCTTGCCCCACCAGTCTTGGCTATTGTTGTAGCTGCCACCGTACTGGGAGCCCATGGGATGGTAACCTCCAAACGGTACCGCCTGTCCCTGCCCGGTAAACCCAATCATCGGTCCAGTCCTAGGAGGACGGTTCTGTTGACGATAATCACGAGAACCAAATCCACCGCCGTAGTTCCTGTTTGAGGGTAACAAAAGAGTATTTGTAAAGTCAAGATGTTTCCTACATTAAGAATTACTTCAATTCTGTTATTTAGAAGGTGCCAATGGTTTCTTTTGCTTTTTAATACAGTCTATTAGCTCCCTGAATCTCCTTAACCCCTTTGATGGTTTGATTCCTGGATTCCTTCATCGATGGTCTAATTTACTCCCTCTTCTTTTTGAAGGTTTACTTCATCATTACAGAAAACTACTTGCTAATTTATACCTCTCGTGCAAGGATACACCTTGAAATGAATGATAAAACTTTTCCTACGATTGCAATATCGATGTACAGAAAGATGTAAATTATCACCTCCTTTTAGTGAAATGGGTTTTTTAAAATTGTTAATAAGCAGAAAATAACTGGCATTTTTAGAAACTGCAGCAAACGAAAGGAGGCGTTGCACCTGATTGAAAGACGTGTTTAGCACAATTGCATTCTTGGCAGTAAAACAATAACAGGGGATTACTGTCTGCAGCGACAAGTTTGGTTTCAAAGAGACGTACTTGTCAGATCTCCCTCTAAATAACGACTCCCTGCTTCAATAGCCAGTTTGCTTCCCCTCAAGTGGCAATAGATCAGTCACTGCTGCCTAATATTTAGTTACTGATTGCCAATGAAGTGGCAATAGATCAGTCACTGCTGCCTAATATCTTAGTTACTGATTGTCAATGAAATGGCAATAGATCAGTCACTGCTGCCTAATATTTAGTTACTGATTGCCATTGCCATCACTGGGAATGGAATAGCATGTCTAAGTCTAACCCCAAATTGAACATGCATGACGCAGTTCAAATCAAGAAAGTTGCCCGTCTTCTGTGGCCCTTGCAATACGCTCACCTGTTCTGATTCTTTCTACGGGTCTGTCCGCTGTTTCGCTGAGAGTCGTAGGCGATGCCCTCCAGCCAGGGGGGCAACTCTTGCTTGGTTTCCAGCATTATGTCAAACAGGTCACGGGCAATGTTGCGGTTCTTGTCATTGAAGAACGATGTTGCCAGACCTTAAAAACATGAAACGATGCAACTTTCCTTCCAATTATGGTAGTAATTTTACACTTTTTGTTATCATTTAGAAGACAACTGGTAAAAGCCCCTGATAAGGTTTGCACAGGGACAGGATTTCAGTAAACATAAGATGAACATTTATCAGTACCATAATATTACCAGGTATACAGATGTACCATACAGCATATAACTATTACAAGGTATACTACCATACAGCATATAACTATTACAAGGTATACTACCATACAGCATAACTTTTACAAGGTATACTACCATACAGCATAACTATTACAAGATATACTACCATACAGCAAAACTATTACAAGGTATACTACCATACAGCATAACTACTACAAGGTATACTACCATACAGCATAACTATTACAAGGTATACTACCATACAGCATAACTATTACAAGGTATACTACCATACAGCAAAACTATTACAAGGTATACTACCATACAGCATAACTATTACAAGGTATACTACCATACAGCATAACTATTACAAGGTATACAGAGGTACCATAACAAGTGGCTCACCCAAGTTGCCAACTCTCCCTGTACGTCCAATACGATGGACGTACTCCTCAATGTCTGTCGGGAGGTCAAAGTTGATGACGTGCTTCACGTTAGGGATGTCCAGACCACGGGCAGCAACCTGAAAGCAGAGGAGAAACATTGCATATAAGAAGAGAAGAATCAGTACATTGTACTGCTTACAGTGAGGGGGTGAGATCAGTTACACCACTATGCCATTTTACAGGGAGGGGAATGAGATAAGATATAACCACTATGCCACTTAAAAGGGGTAGGAATGTGCTCCTTCAAGGTGTGTGTTAGATTGACCTGTGTTGCTCCTCAGGAGGTTAAACTTGAGACAGTAATCTTCAAGTTATCTATGGGAGGATAAAACTATTAAAGAGGATCTGTGCCTCTCAAGTGCTTTACAAGAACTAAAGAAGGTGTGTAGTTCGTCTATCACTGAGGACATGTGTGTGGTATCGGATTCAGTAAAACTCTTTCCACGGCAGTTGGTCCAGTGGTGCAGTAAAAGAGGTGAAGTACGTACAGCAGTAGCCACCAGGATGGGGGTGATTCCGTCACGGAACGTACGCAAGGCGTCCTCTCGCTCTCTCTGGGTTCGATCGCCATGGATACTGGTTACTTTGAAGCCCTCCCGATAGAGATAGTCTTCCAAGGAATCGGCACCTTTCTTTGTCTCAACAAACGTCAGTGTAAGAGAACCCGGCTCTGCGATGGGAAGCAAAGCGGTTAGCAATTTCAGGTGGTGCTTACAAGTCAACCATGGATAGACTAGAATACAATAATTGATGTATGCTAAGCTCACCAGGCCACCTCGACATGTACATCACAACAGTACTAGAGACTGCAATAGCTTTCAATCTTTGTTTGGCAATTTATGGATATAATACTCTCCGTATAATACTTTCCATATAATACTTATATAATATAATATAATAAAATATAATAAAATATAATATAATACTTTGCATACTCCACCCACGACATAATACATTGGGCTAACGTTGTTTATATGGCCTGAATATCAAATATCCTAGGAATTTACATAGCTGCAAGGGCAAATTTCTCACCATCCCCCACCCGATAAATCTCAGCAAGATGAAAATGTTCAGAAAAGTACATCGGATATCAAAATCAACGTTTTTGAAAACCTCAAAACCTTTTTGAGAATTAGGGTCTCTCTAGATCAGGATGAAGCAGCTATGCACTTGACGAATGCCTGCCCCATGTTCACACGGGACAAGGCTGGCATCTGGATAATAAATTTGTAGTCGATCTGCTTTTACGAAACACTTTTCAAACACTAACATTAACGTTAGTTGTTCTCTTATCTGATTTCATTAATAATACAGATAACGATGAGCACACCAACCCTCCCTTATCTACTAGACACAAGAGGAAATTCCGATCGATACTGAGGATGGAGATGAGGGGAATTCTATAAATCCACATAGGAGGCTTGATCTAGGTAAGCGAGATGGAGCTATCTGCAACACTCTGTCGTCTCCTCTCCTCTGTGTACATACAGTCGAGGGTGTACAAATGGAGAAGTGACTTTTGACTCACTGGCAGCGTGGAGCAAGTCCAAGAGGAAGTCCCGCTTGTCCTCCTCCTCGACCCAGACCACCTTCTGGGTGATGTTGGCGCTGGTGCTGCCGACTCGACCGACGGCCAGGAAAATGTAGCGCTCCAAGAAATCACGGGCCAGGATCTGGAAGTGGATCGCTCAGAGCATCAGACGCAGCAGCTTCTTTACAATCTCAGCAGATTGCTACTAAAGATCATCACCACATCTTTAATCTACTTATTTGCCAAAGATCGTCTTAAACCCTTCCACTGCTGACGTTGTGTGTAATGTGTGTGCGCCCTTTGCTGAACTAATTACAGGACCAGGCTGAATATCCAGTACCCAGTACTATGACCAGACAAACCTAACCAGAGTAACATTCATGCTAGGCCTATTTTGAGTGATTCCCATGATCTCAGTTTCTACATACCAGTCCATCAAATCCAATGCAAACATTGT
The DNA here is from genome assembly GCA_027574785.1 of Orphnurgus asper. Classification (NCBI taxonomy): domain Eukaryota; kingdom Metazoa; phylum Echinodermata; class Holothuroidea; order Elasipodida; family Deimatidae; genus Orphnurgus; species Orphnurgus asper. The sequence continues at coordinate 5,997 of JAODAG010350130.1, forward strand.
GCTCTTCTCCACTTAGTATCATTTTGTAGACATTTTGTTCTGCATGTTGCTCTACTCTTAACAGTTAATGTTGTGAAACAGCCCAAATTCTTTCAGTTCGTAATGTGGATCAAGCCTGCAGAATTGTTAACGTGGAGCGATTCACGGTGAACATTTTTAATAACATTACGATTATGTCAACGTGCATGGTTAGCAGAGGATGGAAATATTACGAGCATGTCGACGTACGTGGTTAGCAGTGAACGGATTATTGCTGAACATCATACTACCGTCCTGAATCCAGCTCGACAGATCATTGTTTTATAGTTCCAGCTAGCCGATATCAGGAATAGAAACGTTGGGGCAAAGGAGTCTCTACTACAACGAATACACCAAAATTTCTTGTCCCAATTATTTTAACATGAAAATAGATGCAACAGGGGAAGGGGTATAAAGAAATGAGGACGGGGTGAGAATGCGGGAGGGAGGGGTGAGAATGCGGGAGGGAGGGGTGAGAAACCATAAGTGGAACATTTGCTCTATGAAAGTTCCATAAAGGTCATCAACAGCTCTGTGGAAATTTGGACTCGACAGGATTTTTTTACCCGGGAACTTGTGCAGGCTTGTTTCTTCAAGAGAATTTACATGTTCATGTCATACCATCGATTCCAAACATTTTTTCTGACTTACTGCAGGAATATTTTCGTGAACTGACCTGAATCTCCTTGGGGAATGTAGCGCTGAACATAAGCGTCTGACGCGTGCCCACTTTAGGCATCAAGTCCTGCTCTACGATTCGTCGGATCTGGGGCTCAAAACCCATGTCAAGCATACGATCTGCCTCGTCCAGGACACAGAACCTGGAAAACGGAAAACGTGGAATCTAACCTTCAATGTCTGAAGGCCGCGTGCTATAATCTTGGTAATTCACAACATCAAGGCGTCATGATGCAGACGAAACAATACCGATTAACGATACGGGACCAAAATAATCTGGTTACCATGCAATCTGTGGTCACAACCTTGTAACGATTGCTCTAGTGATCGTTAACGTTATAATTTGAATTGCTCGGGACAACAACAAAAAAACAGGCAAGATACAATAAATTAATTTTTTGGGAACCTTGAAACCCCAAGTCAACTATCCTTTCTATACACCCAGATATGTTATTATCTGTATTCTATACGAAAGAAAGATTTAATTCTCCTGTATAGTGTTATCGTTTTTGGAGTCATTAAGATGTAAACATGAGGAATTTAAATGCAATAAACCCATCAACACATCTCTCTCTGTTTGGTGTCGGCGACATCATTGCATATTGTTTCGCTTTTCCACTCATTCTAACTCATTTATAACAATGATGATTAAATAAGGCCATCCATACACCACCGCCTTATCGATGATCACTCTGAAGGGTTCGCTTTGTAGTTTTGTGTTGTACCAACCAATAAGGCACCTCTAATGAGACAATGATTAGCGTAACTTTTATTAAAACTTACAACAGTGCAATAGAGGGCGAGATTGACAGAAAGGCATAAATTGCCTACGGGATCAAACGTCTCATGCATACAAAATCAACTGTGTGCAGCAATTGACTTTGTGGACTCGCATCAGATTCATGAAATATTATAGCAGTACCATGAGGACGAGGACATGAGGACACGAGGCAGAGTACATGAGGATGAGAAGATGAGGACGAGGACATGAGGATGAGTGAGGACTTGCAGTGCGTACATGTAGATATGTATTCATACAAACATTCAAACCTTCACACGGTGGGCCAACGCACACATACCCACAACCGACTTGAGTTCCGTGGCACGGGACATTTTTCCCACCAAAATTATATCAGCCTACATAGGCAGCTAGAAAATTCCTTCAGTTTTTCGCAGGAACATTTAGGAGGGACCACTTTAGGGGCCAGACGGCGCTTTAGTGCACACGACCAATTTTCATTCTAGCCCACGTGTAGATGAACAACGCACTTAATATCCAACTGCTCGTAGAGGGACCCTTCAAACTGAGGAAATTTAACATGTGGGCAAGGCAGAGACGTCAGTTGGAAGACTAAGATCGCAACCCACGTGGTTAGAATCAAATCGGGTCAGAAATACGTTAGACTCACTTGATGTGGTCCATGCCGACTTTCCCTCTTTCCAGCATGTCGACGAGCCGCCCGGGGGTCGCCACCAGGAGATGGCAGCCACGTTCCAAGTCTCGGATCTGGGCGCCCACATCGGCTCCGCCGTACACCACGCAGGGCCTCACGCGGGAGCGGTACGAGAACTAACGAATGAAGGAAAAACACGGTCGGTGGGTGGGTCAAGGCGGCAAAGTATCGACTGATAAGAGGTTATAATACCATTTTGTTTGAAACAAAAAGTAAACAGAGTATACACAATATTCTTTTCCGATTTTTTCGGATTCAATTGGCAAAGTTCGTCGAGTATTTTGGGATTCTGTTTTAAACATTTTGCGAAATGGCAAATCACAGTAGCACGGTAAAACTAGGAAGATCAAACTAGGGAGGAGATCTCGGAATGAGATGACACAGGGGGCAGCTAAAGCAGGCTGGAGAACTTGCAGCATTAAAAAATTAGATTTTAGCAAATTAGAAATGTAGCATGGCCTTTCCAAATGAATCGGACATTTTAGATTCATTGGAGAAACTCTTGCTGAGGATCTATATGTTGGTTGTTTCATTTGAATATGTGTAAAGTCTACTTACCTGTCTAGATAGATATATGTATATGTATCTATACATGTATATATACATTATATAGATATATAGGTATATATATAGATATGTATATATAGATTATATGTATATATACATATATGTTTAGATATATATATATTTAAGTATATATATATGTATATATATGTATATATAGATATATATATATATACAGATATAGCTAGATATACATAAATATAATATAAATAAAACAAAATAACAAGCTGGATTTATTGCATACTTTTCTGGCTTCGTCGTAGATCTGAGAGGCCAATTCTCGGGTCGGTGCGATGATTAGAGCTAGGGGAAACTGCTTCTTCTTGTAGCCTCCCTGTGGATGTAAGCAAAATAAAAGAAAAATGATAACATTCAGGAATTGTAAATTATTTCTAATTAACTGATTCACCTTGTTATTATCAAGGAGCTAATAGCAATTCCACAGAAATATGAATGCTAGAAGAACACATCTTTTCTTTTCCATCTTCATTGTTGACGATACTGATGACGGGCAAATACCGCTGGGTATACAGTGAGGTGTGTCTGGACAAAGATTAAAATACCGATGTCCAGTGCGGGCAACAACCGACGTCCAGGATAGTTTTCAGTAATGGTGTGTGTAGACGAAATTTCCTCCAACAACGGCGACCATGGGGAAAGCGACACGTTGCTCGTCTGCTCAACTTGGCCTGTCCGATTACCGACCTATTAATGACATCGGACATGTTACGAGTAATTTGGTAATTTGGTTCTTACCACAGCGTTTTTCCATGGTCCTCCCTCGAATATCTGGGACAGAATAGGCAGGAGGAAAGCAGCGGTCTTCCCAGATCCTGAAAGCAGAGGACAACGCACCGTCAGTGATAGTCCGCTTTGTCGTCCGATCCCAGTCGGGTTTTTCCCTATGGTTTTGTACTTTTGATCAATCCAAATCTACTACTACCGTCGTATAATATACAGCTACCAGATAAGCAATCTTCTGCTGATTAAGTAGCATCCAGTCGATATTAGTGGGATCACAATCTTCATGAACGTCATTGAGAAACGAACGGAGCGCTTCAAGGCCAGATGCTTCAGATAACATCAGTATAAATATTGACATTATTTATCAATGGAATACAAATTGATTGGTCAAGCAGTCTTTGCTGGGTCTCCCTCCCATTTTAACACGTTTAACTCTGGCAAGTGTGCTTGCAATTTTAAAGCTATCGATGAAATCTTGCATGAGATATTTAAAAACAGATCCCTCACAAGATTGAGTTGCTAAACTGCAGCGAGAACACAGTGTCGACTACCGTACCCTACACCGGCAACAATCACGAGCACGCACAGGGCGTAACCATTTCACACTATATTGTGGCTGGAAGCTCTTCCAAGGACACGTACAAATAAAGATAATTCTAAACTGTGAAAGGACATAAATATATCTAGTATAGAATATATCTAGTATGGAATATATCTAGTATGGAATACATCTAGGATGGAATATATCTAGGATGGAATATATCTAGGATGGAATATATCTAGGATGGACTAGATCTAGGATGGAATATATCCAGTACTTCCAAAGGGTTCGAAGCCCGTTGGAACCCACAAGTAGCAAATTACTGTTTACGTTCAACAGCTCCCTGAATATGGCGGCACTTTTTCTTCAGAATATACCTTTCCTGAAGCAACAACGAGAACCTTTCTACTGATAGTGCAGGAGACCAACTAAAATATTGAATATAAACCCTTGCCTTCTTGAAGCCCTTTCAGGGACAAATATTGAAATTTCTACAAAAGACACGAATCTAAATAATTGAAGTAATTCAAAGTCTCGAAGCCTCCGTTTGAATGCCACCACGGGTAGCAATTACTCCTGACACAGCTCGCCTCCCTTAAATATGGCGGTGGAACTAACCTGTCTGGGCACATGCCATGACATCTCGCTTGCCCTTGATGATCGGGATGGCGTACTTCTGCACCGGCGTGGGGCGGGAGTAGCAGCTCAGTTCGATGTTGTTGTTGATGATCTCACCAAGATTGATATCACCGAACTGTGGGGGGGGGGGGGAGAGAGACATAGGTTACAAAGAGGGGCAACAGATTTATTTTAGTAAAGCCGACAGCTAAAATACTAAACTAATACAATACTAAAATACTAAACTAATACAATACTAAAATACTAAACTAAGGCAAACCAGAAAACTAGTTGACTTTGTGATTTGCCTATACATGATACAGTGAGAGCAACAGAGCAACAAGTCTTAAAGGGACCATTGGTCTGAAAGTTGCAAATGATTTTTTTTTGTAGAACTAGACCTTTCCCAGACATAACTGTATGGAGGGCCCAATGCCTATATGCTCCAGATTTTATGACAGAGTGCTATTTGTCATGTGGGCCCGATATGTAATGCAAGTAACACCTGCTTGCAGATTACTTCAAATCTTCTTGAAAATATGTCATGATTTTTCCAAAATTGTTTCCTTTAGGACTTCAATCCCAGAGCATCCAGAAAGTAAGTCTGGAAAAAGCAACAGTAAACAAGCTATCTTTCTGATCACTTCTTGTCTGCTCCTAATGAAAAGGGAAGTCCAACTATTCAACCAAACCGTGGGACAAGCAATAGTTATGAGGCTTCTTTAATTTCACAGGAGCACAAAACTGAAAACCAGAATGGACAAAACCTTTCATACTGCCTACTACAGCGAAGACATTAGGCTAGGGCACGAGGAAATCTACGTTTCATAATTGTATATTCTGCGTGCTATTTTCATTAAATATGCAGCCGATTCTGCGATATGTTTCAGCCATATTTTAAGGTCACTTATAACTCGACAACGAAAGGCGTTATCTTCTTGATACCAAGTAACGGTTCCACGAAATCCAATGCGAAATAAAAAAATGTTTCTCCGATTCGTTGGTTAGTCCCACCGCAGTAGTCTCTGCAATGATTTGAAGTGCGAGTCGAACAAATCCGTCTGAACAACAAAGCACCAAAACCTCTTACACGACCATTGAAGCATTTTGAATTTGTCGCTCGTTTACAGAAGGATGCACAGGATGTGTCGTAGGCCAGCCAGCTGTACTGCTGTACATACGTACAACGCGTGTACGTCAAGTCTACATGTTGCAACGAACAGTCCGACACAACCAGACAGCAATACGAATGGAATTACAGCTCCGTACTAACCATTCAATTACTGCACAAATAACTCCTTGTATGTAATTTCTGTGTAATTGTAACAGCCCACGTTGCACAAGTCTTCTCGTACACTTAAAATCCACAAATTTAGACGACGTATCCACTAGTCAAGGATGTCTTTCTCTGATATACTTGTGATGTGGTTCATCTTTGCTGGCGTAGGTCTTCACACATTTAACGCTGATAACATGCTGTGTTATCAGCAGGTACAGTGTTAAGCAAGAATGATCATCTTACGAATGCCTCGTGTGATAGTCTTGAATGAGACAACAGACACACTAACCGCCAATTGCAGTGACCAACTATTCATTGTCACTTCTCCACGATTGTAGATTCCTTCCCGGGCCCTACAATTAGGCCACAAACATGTGGACCATGGTGGATTCATTACATTAAGAAGTGCAATAGTTGGAAAGAGAGTGAGGTAAGTGAAGAAGACCCCCAAATCCTGTAAAGTATTCATGTTTCGAATTTAAGCAATACTAAGGGAATGCCTGAACAACTATACCACAAATACTGCGCCAAAAATTAAATCTATTAGAATAAGAATTTGATGTTTACTTCTTGGATATGCTTGGGGCAGTCTTCTCCAGAAGCCTCTACAGGAATGTCTTCATACTTGTCAAAATTTATGCCTGTATTCTGGGCTGAAAATAGGTCCCTGTCGAACGGAGAAAATAAAAATGAGGAATGAGCATCACAACCCTGCAGACTTATAAATGGACTTCTAGTTATTTCAATGTAAAAATGAATTCTTGTAACTGTTTCCAAACTAAAATTGACAGATCGATGTCTTTCATAGCAGCAGCATCTATCATCTATGTAATAGTTTTCATTAATAAACCTCATTAATTAAGAAGTTTAATATCCCACAAATGTACAGTTAAGAACTGCAACGAGTATATGAGCATATCCATTTATAATTTCAAAAGTTTGACCAAGCCCACGGTTAGTGTTGGGCCGATATTGCCAATATCAGTTTTAGCCGATATCCGATATTTCAATCATAATATCGGGCCGATACCGATCCAATATTGTAAGGAATGTTTGTAAACTAAGGCGTAAATTCTCCAACGCACAGATATCATACATATTTCCTCAATGCAACAGGTTTTAAACGGCAACTATTCTTCAGAATGATACGTGGAGGGGGGACGTTTTCAAGTCGTGAACCCCAAACCCCAACTTTAACTTTTTACCACGTGTCGAATTACTTTTTTCTCCATGTGTAAATTCCAAATAACTTTTATAGTCATACACTGTAATGTTAGCCTGTTACGTTATACAGTAGCCTATATAACTAGTCTACTTCGTACATTGCAATGTTCTGATAAACAAACAGCACAAGCCAGGCCTCGAATCTCATTATTAAAGAATGATGTAAGGGTTCAATTTTTTTACTGAACTTTTACTGAGCCCCGCTGTTGCGTGACCGAATTGCCCGCTAGTATTTATTTCACCATCCCATAAGACTGGCGGCCATTGAATCGTTGTGCTTTCTCATTTCATGGCTGTTTGCTTATCAAATATTTAACCTTCTTGTACAGAATTTGACCTCCGTGGGTCTGTGGAGTGTGAATGACAACAACAAGTAGCTTCCTGGTGAAACTGCTCACTATTCATCAGCCGAACAACTTCTTTCTCTCGATCTATGTAATTTACTTGTCATCCATGAAGTTACCATCTTTTCTGAACAGCTGAAATAAGGTTAACCAGGCTTTGACATACATGCTCGCCAACTCACCATTTGGCTAATGGCTACAAATAAATGCACTATGGTCGCCATTTTGGCGAGTGGCTTATTCATGACTCATTGTATCAGCTGCGGGTGTCGTGTTTGGGGGGGTTTAAGACGTTCGCATCCCCACGAATTATTCCACAAAAAATTTCGTCGAGGGTAACAATGAATAATGATTATCTGAACGCAGCCGATAATTTATTACCGTTTACGTACATGGTATACAATATCGTTATCGATATTGGCAATATCGGCCGAACACTTAAATAGGCTAACATTATCTGAAGCCGAGCCTAATGTTATGCTGTACTGCTGGCAGTAACAGTTAGGCCTATGTGGGTACAGATGATAACACTTGTCCGTTGTTGCCAATGCATAACGTTATACTAGGCTTAAGAAATTGGCGAGTGAAGTTTACAATTTGGTGAATAGATTTTTAGTCACGCTCGCCAAGTGGCGGCTTGTTCTTAAAATTTATGTCAAGGCCTGAGGTTAACATTAACATAAATAACTGAAACATCATTCAGAGACTCCTTTGCGCTGGATTTGCTTACTTTTCCATTCTCTCGTTCCTCGGCAGCGGCTTGTTCCAGTCTTCTTCTTTCTCCGGCACGAAGTCGTCAGAGGTGCCTCTGAAGCCGTCATCCCTGGCACCGCCCCGTGACCAGAAGTCTCCACTCCCACCGACTCCGCCGCGCTGTCCCATGAACTTGTCTCCTCCGCGCTGGAAGCCAGCACCGCCGCGGCTGGGGTTGCCTGCAAAGTTACCCTGGGGCCGCCCACCCCAGCTTCCGCCCTGCTGGTCGTTGCTGTAGTCCCTGTTGAACCCACCCTGGTTGTACCCTCCTCCTCCGGCGGGGCTGAAGCCAGACCTGCCACCCTGCTGTTGGTACCCCTGGTTGTATCCCCCGTGGCCTCCGCCGTAGTTGCCCCGGTAGTCGTTATTGTAGCCTCCTCCTCCTCGTCCTCCTCCTCCTCCTCCTCCTCCGTAGCCACTCTGCTGCGGGGCAGGACCGGCAAAGTTTCCACCGTAGTTGGGAACAGGACCTTAAAAATAAACATATAATATAGAAGTAGTATTGATCGAGTTAGCGAGGGATGGCAGGTGCAGAATCGGTTTTAAACGGCAGTAAAGCTCTCAATGTTCCACCAGATCAAGATACCCATAGGATCAACTTTTTATTCAACTAATTAACATAAAACTAATTACGTGTTAAAAATTTCCCCCCAATATTTTGCCAGGACTTTTTCATGTCTGTTTTCCAAACATCTGATTGACATAAATGGTCTTACCCCGGTTAAATGATCCACCATAGTTACCCTGCTGAGGAGGGAAACCACCAAAGTCATTGCGAGGGTAGTTGCCATATCCACCCCCTGCAAGAAAAATGAAGAGTAACTAGTGGGAGGATGGGGTGAGGATGGGAGTAGGAGTGTCCTACCAGTAATAAGTTGCCTACTCTATGATCTTGATCTTATGACTGGATCTAGCAATTCAACTATATTTGCAGAACATTGTTGTACTCCATGAAAAACATTATCAATAAGCTGAACTAATAAGCCAACCTTTCAAAGTGAAATGTTACCTCCAAAAAGGAAAATTGACACCAGTATAGCAGAGAGCATGCACATTACCATTGATATGTACACCGATGAATAACTGGTGTTAGCTGTGAGAATATACATACAGTACCAGAGATATGGGTACTGATATAGCTGTGAGAATATGCATATCATTGATCTGTGCATCAATGGGTACTCGTATAACAGAGTATACACATAACATGTCATCTGTGCATCAATGGGTACTCGTATAACAGAGTATACACATAACATGTCATCTGTGCACCAATGGGTACTCGTATAACTGAGTATACACATAACATGTCATCTGTGCATTATGGGTACTAGTACAGCTGTGAGTATACACATAACATGTGCATTAATGGTACTGTGTAGCTGCGAGTATACACATAACATCTGCTTTAATGCTACTGTGTAGCTGTGAGTATACACACAACTCTACATTAATGTTACTGTGTAGCTGTGAGTATACACTTAATATGTGATCTGTGCACTGATGGATAAGTATATACAACTGTTGGCATAGACATAACATGTGCATTAATGGTACTGTTGTAGCTGTATATATATACACTTAATATGTGATCTGTGCACTAATGGGTAAGTATATATAACTGTTGGCATAGGAATAACATGTGCATTAATGGTACTGTTGTAGCTATGAGTATACACATAACATGTGATCTGTGCACTAATGGGTACTAGTAATAGTATACAATATATGTGAGTATACACATAACATGTGCATTATTGGTAGTTGTAGCTGTGAGTATACACATAACATGTGATCTGTGCACTAATGGGTACTAGTATACAGTAGCTGTGAGTATACACATAACATGTGCATTATTGGTACTGTTGTAGCTGTGAGTGTACACATAACATATGATCTGTGCACTAATGGGTATTAGTATAACTGTTGGGATAGACATAACATGTTCACTAATGGGTACTGTTGTAGCT
>JAODAG010350241.1:5060-15723 GCA_027574785.1 Orphnurgus asper
TAATTAGGGAAACCGTAATTCAAAAGGTTTTTGGGGGTTTTGATAGCGTACAACTCGTCGCAGCTGCGATGCAGGGGCGGTGAACGGGTTACTCGATGTACGGGCACGTTAGTGGAGGTGGATGGGAGGGACGGGTTACACATCTGCCTTGGTATAACCTCCGACCTCGAATGCTTGTTCGAGCCAGGAGGTCGTCAGACAGGTTGTTCTTGAGCCAAGAAAAAAAAGGGCAGATCCTAACCCTTAATTCTCTGAATTAAACTAACTAAAAATAGAGTTCTGGAGAATCATTTCTTTTTGTTCTCCTACCCATTTCACATGTACCAGACAATGTTTCTTGCCTTTTGCTTCAGAAAATCTCTGTTTCTTTCAACCTTGTTTGAACGGAGGGGACTGCTATTTAGTGGATGGCGGATATAACTGCACCTGTCCGTGGCCGTGGGTCGGTGACAACTGCGAGGAAGGTAACGTTACTGTCGAATCCCTCCAATGACGAGTGGATTTTTAAAACATTTCCTTGCATTCTAGAATAACAATTTTCACTTCGCTAAAACAACCGAGCTACTTAGCTAACTGTAAATAGCAGCTAGGCCACACGCCTAGCGACGTGTGCCGTAGCTGGGTAATTGATTAATGACGGAGACCTCTGTTGTTCTTATAGCCATTCCATGTGCGAGTAACCCTTGCACGAACAATGGGACCTGTCTCGAGCTAGTAGGAGGGGAGTATTTTTGTGACTGTCTCCCTGGTTTTACTGGCGGCAACTGTTCTATCGGTGAGTTCGAGGAGTGTAACACCTTGTCTGATTTCTCAAGAGCATATTTATAATTCCAACAAGGAGAAAAAATATGAAATAATTTTGTTAATGTCACTGAAAAGGCAACTCTGGCAAAAGTACTGCTCCACTTTTATTTCCTCAAAGGTGTAAGTTAGTATTATACATTTATATTTTTTTTAGTCAATATAGTATTATATAGAATAGTCGATAAGCGTTTGCGATTTTAAAGAAGAGAATAATTGGCTAAGATAGTGTTTAGTAATTCAAGGTGTAACTACACTTTTTCAATAAAAAAAAAGAAAGATTACATCACAAAGAAATTTCGGAAAATCAGGCACCGTCTTGATATATGTTTATCATGCGTGGAGAAACCTTCCTGCTAGATGCTCTATTTTAAAGAATACTCATATTTTTTTTGGGTACTAAAGATTTTGACCCTACCTGCTTGAATTTAGCCCTCTAGTTTATTGATGGCTCTGTACAATGTATGATTTGCATTCATCCCCTTCCATGTTCAGGATTTTACAATCCTTGTCTCAGCCTACCCTGCCGAAACCACGGCACCTGCCTGTTGGTCGACCGGAACACAGACTACGAGTGCGACTGCACCCTCGGCTGGGGTGGAAAGGACTGTGACGAAACGGGTAACTGTAATCAATTTTATGCTCGTTGTTCATCACGGTTTTTTTGGGTTATTAACCGTTTAGTCATATCTATAGGTTATAGGTGCAAACCGTGACTTGTACCATCGTTTGGGTCCCACAGCTCGGGTCCCCCAGTTTTCGGTTAATGGGGTAACTTAGAATGCCGTGGAAAACAAGAAATACGGGGAAGCTGTGCACCCGTGCGTGCTTCTCAGCAAAGTGACCTTTCCACTGACTTTCTGAAATGCACCACCGATGCTGATGGACAACAGACTCGGGGGGGGGGGTTGAATGGTTCCATCCTTTCAGCACGTTCTGCATATCAATACAACTGTTATTGTACCCTCTCGGAAACTTTAAACAATAACCTCTTGCTATTCAAATAGCTAGAGGTTTAGTGTTATTGTTGAATAATTGCGGTGGTATACCCATTGGCAATTTAAATAAGTTTTGTAGGCTGCCTGTTACGATATTGCTAAAAAACCTCCTACGACATTGTCGTCGTTAGACCCAAGCCTCGCCGCGATATTGTTTGCAAAATTCTAATTTTAAATTATTAAACTTCAATGCTTTACAATCTCAGCAACGGAAGAACCAACGAGTGTCATTTCTCTACCACGCACATATTATTAAAGTTTTCGAACCTTTTAAGTTGGCCTTATAAACGCGAAACGTATAATGCCGCTATTTAATTTTCTTTTGATTATTTCCAGTCCAGTACGATCCTTGTCTGAGCAATCCCTGCCAACATTTTGGCAACTGTACCAGCTTCACCTCCTACTTCTTCTGCACCTGTACAGACGACTACTTTGGAGTCAATTGCGAACGCAGTGAGTCCTCGATTTCATACCCTGTTATTCGGGGCCGGGTCCCGGTTTTTATCGTAAAAGTCACTTTTGTTTGTTCGTGACAAAAAATGGCGCCATGGGGGTGGTGCGGCCCTAATCTTTTGCGTCAGGGTTTAGCCTTTGGACGTTAATCCGTGACGGCCAACAGGTATACGATTGCTCCATGATTACGATGTCCACAGATGACCTACGATAGTCATGAGGGACTAATGTGGTGTCTCGTGTAACAGAGCGTTACAAATATGAGTTTGCTTGGTGTTTTTTTTTTTTTCTTGGAGCTTTTGCAATCATACTGTAGTTTTATAAAAGCAAACGGCAAAAATATGTCAAACTTAACCTCTTCGTGAGAGATTTTAATTTGATGATATTTTCGGACGAAGCTAATTTGTCAGTAAATAACTGGCTATCGTTTTCCACTCCCAAGCTGTCGTTAATTTTAATGACCCGAAATCTAATTATGATCAAAGTCATCGCCGATGCCATGTCAATTAATTCCCTAACCCACCTGTGGAAACAAAAAACATTTTTAATTTTTTTCTATTACTTCTATATGTGTTTGATATTAAACTTTTACAAAAAACTTTCCTGCAGTAACTTTCCCAGCTATTAAACTATAATGTGTATTTGGTTTCATCCTAATTCCAGTCAGTCCGTGTATCGGTGATCCGTGCCTCAATGAAGCTCCTTGTCGCCCGGTGGTAATAAATGCAGAGTCTGCTTTCGTCTGTGACTGCCTGCCCTCATTCTACGGTACCCAGTGTGGACTCGGTATGCAAAAATTATTACCCGAAATGATCCTGCCATCGCTGTTTATTTTACCTGCGATAAATTTGTCTCTTTTTTTCCTCAATCTTTCAAATCGTTTATATTTCGTTTGTCGTTTTTTTAATCCTGCATGATTTATATCTCTTGGTCAGTTCGATGCCAGCTGATTTGTTTATTTTGCTGCGGCCACCGGCGACAGTTTTCATCTACAGTCAGATTGCAAATTTATTGTGCTATTTATTATCTTCTTCGATCTGCGAGAAAACTTGTCACCTCGTTTGCACCCGTTGTTGCATACACCTAATCTTTACCAGAGTTTAGTATTTCATGTATAGCATTGCTTGTATTCAAATGCTGGTTTAACATTAAGCTACAAGCTATTTTCTTGGCTAATTTCACATTGTTTGGTATAAATATTTATTGGCTTCATGCTTAAATTGAAAGTGATGGCAAGATGAATGTGTCTTCAATCCTATAGGAAGTCCATGTGACAGTAACCCCTGTTTCTATGACGGTACCTGTTACCGGTACCAGTTAGGTGTGTCCTTCATCTGTGTGTGCAATAAGGGATACTCGGGCCAGCAGTGCCAGGAAATATGTGAGTATGAATAATGTTACTATACTAATGTACTTCAGTAAAGTATCAATCCATCGTGTGTGCAGTGAGTGATACACAGGCCAACAGTGCCAAGAAATATGCGAGTATGAATAATGTTACTATATACTCACGTCAATCAATATCCTTCTATCGTGTGCAATATGAGATACCCAAGCCAGCATTGCCAGCATATCTGGTAGTATCTGTTGGGTGCATACTTCATGTAAGACAACCTCAAATATTATGGGATACATATCTGGACAATCTGGTGACCTTGGCCTACCGGTGTATTTGTATTCCGCCGTTTCAAGGAACCGACTGCGACATTGGTGAGAATGGCCCCCGTTTTTCGTGATTCGGTGCCCCCCTCGACCCAATCCGACCGCGCCGAAAAACATCCGACAGAGAGGGCAACGTTGAAAAGGTCAAATGGAGAAGAGCGTTTCGAAGTAGTAACAAACGCTCGTTCTATGCAACGTTTCGTTCGACGGTGTTTGAATCATCTGTCTTGTGACCACCGCCAACATTGAAATCAGTTTCTCTTGTTTATGTAATTGATTGTGGAAATTGTACAGTAGCCTAGTCTCCAAGCTCAGAAAACATCTGTTGGGCTTCTGCGATTTTGCTAATGCTACAGGAAGTGGGTAAGGTCAATGCGATCGCAAGGTCAATTTTACTTTTAGCATTTTACATTACTTTTAGCAATAGTAGTGCCCGTAAGGTGCTATTTTCGGGAGCATACAAGCATTATTTTAAAGCAATTACTTCAATATTATAATCCCTGACTTTGCCCTGATTTTTTATTTTTTTGGGGGGGCAGTTCTTGAACCATGTGGAAGCTCCCCGTGTCTGAATGGAGGAGTCTGTATCGAGCAAGGCTCACACTACCTTTGCGCATGTTCCATTGGCTTCCACGGGGATCACTGCGAAACAGGTATTTTCCCAGTAATTATCGACGTTCGAATACGAATGTGACATTCATAGTTTTTACTTCTCCCTGGTACCTAATTATTTTGCGACAGACAGATTGTTTCTGCAAAAAGTCATCTTCTGTCAAGGTTGGACCCTAGCTCACTTGCATTTCTTAATTAATTTCTGCAATACCATCTGATAAGATATAGAATCATTTAATGAGAAGTTATTTACATTTATTTTCTCCTAAGAGTTACACGGAGTTTTGCTCTTGCAATTTAATTGCAACAAAAACCGATTTTATTCTCTTCGTTAATTTGCATGCCAAAATCTGAACTGCAGTATACACTCTGCACTTGTGTACTCTGATTGCATTAACAAAAACCTCCTCATGCGATGTGTTTTTTGTCTTATATGTAAAAATTGTGACATGTTGCTTCCTTTTTGCCATTGACCTTTGACCTCCTCAAATTTATTTCCATGGCCCAGAAATCAACCCATGTTTTAGTGTTCCCTGTCAGAATGGTGGCACCTGCAGCAACTTTGCCCCTTATTACACCTGCAGCTGCCCTCTGGCCTTCACTGGTCCTAACTGCGAACAGTGTAAGTTACAGAGTCAAGTTTTACTTAAATCTTTGTAACGACTGGGTGAAGCGTTTGTTTATGGTTGTCCTTTTCTCGTCCAACTCGGACATGCCTACAAATTTGCCGACTGTCACTTAATATTACTTAATAATAATTAATAACACTTACGCCAGATGAGGTGTGTAACTATTTCTATTCCTGTGGCTCTCATAGTCGTTCTTTCTCGTTCTTATGATGATGGAAAAGGAAAGCCGGTTGGTAGTTTTCTCTCATTTCTCCCATCTTCTACTCCTCACGGTCACTTCTATACCTCGACTTATTCTGGTAAGCTGCTGTTGCTTTAAGAGTGGCAGTGGTGGAGTAAACAGTTATGTCACTTAAACAATTCTACCCTTGCAATCCAATGCTGGTGGTCCTCTTAAAAAAAAAATAGTCATTCTTAATTCTGGTCGAGCCCAGAACATGGTTGGGTGCGAATGGTTTCAAATTAAACATTAAATCATTTTGTCTTTCCAGTGAGATTTGCTACATTCCTTCAAATTTGTTTTGTTATTTATATTTGCCCTTGTGACAGCAACCCTTGTTACTATTCCGGCACCTGCCTGACCATCGGTTCTACTTTCCTGTGCATATGCCAAGCACCTTACTTAGGAACCTTGTGTGAAATCAGTATGTTTTAACAGCCTTTCAAAATAATCACTCGCAAAAAAGTTCTTTCGAAATTTCTTAACTTTCTGAAGGATTATATTTTTACACTCGTTTAAGCAAATGCATTTACGACTCGACCGTACTGGATTCATCAACCACAAAGGGCTTCCTAAGCACTTTAAAACATTGTCAAAATGTTGATGAAGACATCTGAAATCTCTGACGTGTTTAGGTTTTAAAGAGATGTAGTCAAACGAATATATTTGTGGAAGTACATTGTATAGTAGATTTTTAGACGTCCAGATGACAAACCCCTTGGGCCAATTAATGCAACAGCGTCAACAAAATATTTGAACTGTCGGCTCAGAACTTTTAAGTCAAGAGTGTCCTGCCTGCTGTTATTATCTCTATTACCTTTTAGCAAAATCATTATAATCAAGGGCCCCCCAACTCAATTCTAAAGACACTAGCCAACCTCCAAGGTGTGGTGCATTTAATTAACTAACTACATTCTCAATTTGGGAAGTGTTCAGAGAGAGAAGTATGAAATGGAATCTCCGAGCAGATACGCAGCCCCCAGGTGTGAAGAGCGGTCGCGATGAAGGGCCGCCCGGTTTTCATAATTCCTCGTTTCTCTGTTCACATAGTCACGGACCCGTGCGAGAGAACTCCTTGCCTAAATGAAGGTGCGTGCACTTCAGAAGGGGTCACGTTTACCTGCCAATGCATCGAGCCCTATGAAGGATCGTTATGCGAAAGCTGTGAGTTACTACTTATAAATACCTAGTATCATTCGTTTAACAATTCATTCGTTACACTTTTTTAGTTTTTGTTGATGGTCTTTTGGATTTGTGATGATGAAGTATTTTTTATGTTGTGTTGGTACATTTTGTTTTTTGTTTGTCTCTGAATGCTTGCTTCAACACTGTAATTGAACACTTTTTAATGTTCATATTTTTATCCCTAGCATGTATTTTATCCATAGCATGTATGGCTTTCACCTGTCTACAACGTTAGGTATCTGCAGCCAATAGTTTTATAATACAGGCGAGTACAAGGAGAATGAATACCACTGTGTGTAGACTCGTCAATTGTTTTGTGCTAATGATATTCTGTCAAACGTATAATTAGATTAGTAGAAGTTAGGAGCATCTGATTTGGAGTTAATTAAGAAGTAACAGTAACATTCATATAGGAGCCTTCCATTGGGTTATGTAGGGCATACTTATGTGGAACATTAGAAGACTGGTCACATTTCTAAAAGAGGAACCATTAATTCTGTTTGTTGTTTGCAGCATGTCGATGTCAAGCAAGCTAGGCACAGAGATTCCTATTTCTTACAACAAAACTTTGTACATTTCTGGGGGGTTTTCGATTTGAAGCTTAAAATTTGTGAATTAAATTTGAAGATTCAAAATGAAGTATGGTTAATACACGTTGAAAACGTTGAAAACGTTTGCATGTTTTAAAACAGTCAGTTTAGAACCCTTTCATAATCTGGCAATCTTTCATTTTCTGCAGATCATAATCCATGTGACAGTAGTCCATGTTATAACGGGGGTTACTGCATCACCCAAGGAGCAGAGTTGATGTGTATCTGTTCCGTGCCTTACTTTGGGGAGCGATGTCAGACTTGTGAGTTTGACGTTTTAGATCATCACTTTCGAGTCATTCTTCCTCCTAACTGGAGCGTTTATGTCTGGGCTACCGTGTGGCGGTGTATTTTGCATCTGGGAAAAGCTATTGCTAAAGTGAAACGAATGTCCTGAAAGTATGTTAGGAAGGTTGGAATATTATTGAATCGACCGATTCATAAGTGGTAAAATACATGTAACAACCCGCAGGCATCAGTTTGAACGCACTCTACTCCAATTGCTTCGCTCTTGTGAATTCAGTTTGAAGGAATGTTAATATTTATATTTTGCAAATGCGTGATTGATTGTCTTATTATTTATATATTTATTAATATAAGTCTTTCTGTTTAGAGGTATACATGGCAGTTCGAAGAATTTTGACCTCACAAAGTTAGCTACACGATAGCTACATGTCATATTCATGGCGATGCAATTGTGCAAATGGTCAGTAACCTGCCCACCATGTTTTAGTAAGTACACAAAAGACAGGTAGCAGTACATCTCTCTTACCAAGCAGTGAAAACTTTCAATTTCTCCAGATCGCGACCCCTGCCAGAGTTCCCCGTGTCGCAACGCAACCACCTGTACCAACAGCGGCGACCGGTATTCTTGCAGCTGCGCAGAAGGCTACCGGGGAGAGGCGTGCGACACACGTAAGTCCGACAGAAAATAACAAATAGGTCCGTCGTCTATCGTTTCGCGTAGACCGCGAGGAAATAAAGCGACGTCAACGACGACAAAGATAAAAATCCCGCGAGGTGAGACGGGCATGGAAGTTATCGTTGGGTTAATAAAAGCAAACGCTCTGTCGAGGAAGAAGTTTTAGAAGTTTTGGAATCATTCAAGGAAAACGGTTTGTATCGTGGTACTGTTATGGGCAACAAGGATGTAACATGGGGGACCTGTTGCATGGGGGGTTTATTGTGCATATTGCATTATTGATAGCTGATTGACGTTATTTACAGCGGTTGACCCCTGTGGGAGTGACCCTTGCCTCTACGGAGGTCTCTGTGTGAGGTCGGGAAATACCTTCGGTTGTAGCTGTGCTGCTGGATATGAAGGATCCTTCTGTCAGCTAGGTGAGCTATAAGTTTACAACATACTTTAGGACAAATGTGTCCCATCCTTGTAGTCCGCTAAGTTCCTTTGGACACCCCAGAGCGAGTGACAATGTGATCGAGATTTTTCAAAACTCTTAAGATCTTGAATTTGGTCACATTTAAAGCGATATAATGTTGATATTTTTGGTGATAATGATCAGCGCCCGTTTCCTTGCCGTGCCTTATTTCGTGTCACCGATCAAAATATGACCTCAACGACGGAATAAGCCATAGGAACCGGAAGCTTCCTGCCTTAAGAAACGATCAGCAGAGCATTTTAGGCTTTGATGACTATTTCATGAGTGCACTAACATGCTCTGCCTTTCCTTGGACATCGTCTGTAAATTGTTTGTACCCTGTTTGCTCGACGTAAAACTTGTTCCTACCGGCGATGGTGAGTCACCACCGATCTCGTTCGTTTCCTTCAACATGGGTCAATTTACGTCCAAGTGTGAAAGGACATTTCCTTTTTGTTGCTTTCCAATGGGAGCAACTTAAATTCACAAATTTCATCTAATGATAGTTGTTTTAAAGCATTGGATCATGAAACGTAGTTCACTTGAGACCAACAGGAGTGACACCCCCCCCCGCCCCACCTCTTGCATTTGTGATTGAATGATTACCATTTTGAGGGATTAGCAAATATATATATGTAAAGTAGGGATATATTTGATTTTGATAACAAAGAATTTTTTATTTTACTTTGTTTTATTTTCTTCATAAGCAATATATCTTGAGGTGTTACCGTGCCAACCTGTATTTCAAAGATTAGCACTCGCAAGTCTACATACTGCTGAAAAACTTATTTGAGGTTAACTTCGTTAAGCCGCTGGCTGATCTTCCCTAAGGCACTCTACGACACATAAAAAACATGGAATGTAAACAACTTGGGTAAAAACAGCATCCCAAAAAATTTTAAAACAAGGAACGTTTCAGAACATGTTAAAAAGGGTATGGTGAAGCGTTGAATTAAATTTTGAAAGAAAAACAAATTTATCTGAAAAATTAGCATTTCAAGAAGGACAATTCTGTCCGGTTGTGTCCTTTTGCGATAGAATTTATTGTCTTAAGGGAAGAGCTCAGAGCAAATAAACCTAACTAACATTTATCTCTCGGCCTTGCTATTTTCCATTTTTTTTTTTAGAGATTAATCCTTGTCAGTCTACCCCGTGTCAGAATGGAGCAACCTGTTTGAGGGCAGCAGATGACTTTGCTTACTTCTGTCTCTGTCCTCAGTTCTTTGATGGAGCTAATTGTGAAGAAGGTATTTAAGAGTGGCAATTCAAAACTTATATGTAGTAGTATAGTTGCATGTAGATATCTTTTGTTGGATATAAGATCTGTATAACTTGTCACGGTCCTATAAAGAATTTTTGTAATATTTCCTAAATATTTCATTTAAATATTAAATTATATTTATATTAAAAATTATATTATTATATAATATTAAATATTATGTTAAACATTATATTGAATATCAAATTAAATTTCTAAATGACTATTTGATAATATTTGAATAGTAAGGAGAGAATGTAGATGATTGCTAAAAGAATTGTAGGTGCCGTTGGTTGAGTTTTTTTTAAAGGCAGAAGAGGATCAATGCGCGAATGGTCTTTTGGTGCTATTTACCCCCATTGGTGGTTATCGTTTCTTTAAAATTTTCTGGTGTTACCCTTTTTTTTCCTCAGAGCTTCATGTTTGCGACAGTTCCCCGTGTCAGAATGGTGCCAACTGCCTGAGTTCCGCCGATGGTCTCGGCTATCACTGTCAGTGTACGGCTCTGTACGAGGGAACCCGCTGTGAAGAAGGTATGATCATATTCATGCTCTAAAATTTGACTATTCCGTTACATGACAGATTAAAAAAGCCATCGGTATTTGCAGAGTTTTGCGTGCACAACGAAATCTTTTTGACGTCTATGTAGTCAACTGTTTTTAGTATTGCCTAATTAATCTTAACACAATCTGTACCTGTATCGTTTCTCATCATGCTGAAATCCAAACAGTTTTGTTTCAGCTGGAATAAACTGGTTCCAAACTGGAATGAACTGTCACCCGTTGTTGGTACAAGTCCCATTTTCCAACTGTTACGACTAGTTTCAGCCGGAATTAACCTGTTCTAACTGGAATGAACGGGTAAACATGCATTAAC